>CAJHQQ010002967.1:0-53569 GCA_905132885.1 Moricandia moricandioides
AATCATTTTGTAGAAAACTGAGGAGCTTGAATAGGTCTTAGATTCTAAAACCAGAGCAAGCTTTTGAATTATGGTCAAACTTACATACAAATCCAACTCTGATGGCTTCTCGTTTGGCCTTAAAAATAGGATACATTAGAGGTTATTATCATGGTCATAGTGTCTTTCTCCGAGAAACTAGGGTTTAGCATTGTGCTATTTTGTGTATTTAAAAAAAAAACTACACTCCATATTGTTCTAACTAAATCCATTCAGACAAAAACAATAGTCAGATATAATGCTGTCTTCTCGAGCTTTTAGTGCAGTGCCTCGTTCGTCTCTCAGTCGTCCTCTTCTCGCCAAGAGACTAGCTTCTTCTGGTCGAACTGCTGATCCTAAGATCCATGGTCGTAACGATGGAGACGAGCCTAGTCTTTTCCCAACGGACCCCGAAGTATCATCAATCTCTTAATTACATTTTCATTCGATTTTTTCTACATCTTTGTTTTATTACCAATCATGCTTTAAAATCTAAAAGGATTTTGTCACAAAAATAGATTTTCAAATAAAAAAAAACTTAAATATATATATATATATATATATTTTAAAATTTTAATATATTTTTTAATTTTAAATCTCACATCCATATGATTCTAAATACTAAGTCTAGATTAGTTAATCCAATGATATAAATATATATTTACATCATTTAATAAAGTTTATTTTGATTATTTTTTTCTTTAAAAACTATTTTAGTGATAAAAAAAATTTAAGTCTATCTTAGGTTATTACTCTTATTATTAACTGTGATATTTTTGTTGTTCTAGGGTTTGGATGATGTAGCGAATCCTAAGACTCCGGCAGATGAGATTGTACCGGATATTCGACCACCCGGTTTAGAAAAGGAACCGCTTAAGCCTCCAAAAACCCCACGAGCTACTTCACACAAGATTGAGTCTACTCCGGTTGGTCTACCCGCAGACCCCAGTCTCCAACAGAAACGAAAATAAGAGCAGAAAAGCCTTAGCAGCTCCACTGCCTAGTATAAGACGTAATATTGTGAAATGAAGGCAGAGATGATTACTTTTGATTAGCTTTTGAGAATAAGAAACAAACTGTTTATGCTTTCATGGTATTAAAAAAAATTATTTAGTTCCATTTACAATATTATGTTTTATTGTCTTCGAATTTTGATTTTATGTGATCCATGAGATTAGGCACTATAGATTTTATGTGAACTTGATTCATATTTTTCGGAGTAGGAATGGTTGTGAGGATTCGTTAGAAAAAGAAACAAGAAGTTTGTTATATTTTGTCCCATATAGTTCAGACACAAAGAGACGGATGTGCTTCTCGGAAAATCGATTCATCTGTCCAACACTTGATCTAGTTAAATGGGTAGTTGACAAAAAAAGATTTGGTTCGAGCATATATGATGATAATTAAGAGACATTTTTCACATGGTCCAAAATTGTTTTAATTTGGTTCTTCATCAAGAGTACTTTGTTTATCACCCACAAGCTGTAAATTAAACAGAATAACATTCCAAAGTTGCTATTAATGAGGTATAAAACAAAATAGGTAGAAATATTTTTGGGGGCAAACATATAAAGAAAAAACTTTTTAATAATTACATAAGGGTTTTTTTGTGTTTCTTTCTTTAAATTCACCTTTGAAAAACTGCTATTACTTCTGAAATCACTTAGCATCATCAAAACAAAACACCCCATCATTGTGATCAGTAGTATTATTAAAGGATCCACCTTTCACGAAAAAACAACCTCTTATATAATGGTGCCATGGTTCCCATGCCTTTCGTCTACATGCCCTATTTTAAAATCAGAATAAGTTGGCAATCTCTTATATCTTAGAGGACAATGAAAGTTTCTTAGAGCACAATTTTCAATAGGGCATAGAGATAGGTAATGGTTAGAAAAATAGGGTATGGAGATAGAGGCATGTTTCAGTAGGTGAGAGAGAGAGTTGATGGTTGAAACAAATAGGGTATGGAGGCATTGTTCAGTAGGTCAGAGAGATAGTTGATGGTTAGAACAAACAGGGTCTCTCCCGGGTTGATAAATATTGTTGAGCAGTGGCCATTGAATAATGAGCGAGAGAACATCAAAAAGATTCAAAGTGTTTTTATAGAAACTTTTTCTTTATGTCACGCACTAGTTGGAAACCATCCTTTGAGTTGAGATGATGAGACTTTATATTTGTTTCCTCTTCCTCCTCTACTTAATATGTCTGATTCTGTTTTCTGATCAATGTCTTTGAGTAATATATATAGGAATATGATACAAAGAAGACTCAAAAAGAACCCCTTTGTGGGTAGTGAACATAAATTATCCTCTTATTGGGATCATCGTGGGAGGACTTGTTGTGTTCATCCTCAGCAGCTTCTTCCTCAAGGTAAGGACAATTTGCCTTTTTTTTCTTTTCTATATTTACTTGTAGCTTTTAAATACTCCCTCCGTTTTTTATTAGATGATGTTTTACATAAGTGCACGAATATTAAGAAACTTACAATCTTCTAAAAAGTATTTTTAAATATATAATTTTAAAATCATTCAACCAATTATAAAAAAAAATTGTAAAATTTAATTGATTAAACGGTTTCCAATAAAGTTAAAAATAACTTTAAAACTTCAAAACATCATATATTTTGAAATAATTTAAACCTTCTAAAACATCATGTAATTTGAAACGGAGGGAATACTATTAATTTGAAATTTTGAATGTGTGTGTGTAGAACCAAGTGAAACAGAGATTATGATGAACGAAAGAGCAGAAGAAGATTGGTTTTCCTTCATAGGGCTTTAGAACCACTGTGGAGGCAAGAGATAACTTATGTGAATCCAACAAACTCTGCCGAGGTGGTTTCTGTATCGCTTACAATGAAAGATATTATAGAATCCCTCTTTATCTGGAATTACTACAGCAGGTTAGAAGTGTATAGACATGATGTTGATTAAACTTTGTGATCACAGGTAATTTTAGAGAACAGAACATAAGTGGCCGTGGAAAAAATGATCTAATATGCCATCCTGGAGTTCAATAAAGAGGTTAGAAGTCTTTAACGTCCTCAATAAAAAACAAATCCTTTATAAGAAGGATATTTAAGACATCTAACTTCATTCTTGAACTCCACGATCCCAAAAGATGACATTACACAACCTTTTCACGGTGACTTGTGTTTCCGTTTGCTACGATTCCCTGTAATCACATTGTCAAATAGATCACAGAAATGTGATTTTAGGGATTAATTCTAACTAAAATTTGACATGTACGACCGTGCGAATTTTATGATTACTAATGTTTTAATATAATCTGATGTTATATATTATCTAACTTTATAATAATGATTGTGTGGTTTATAATATTATTAGTATAAAATTTATAAATTTTGTATTTTTGTAACAATTTATTTTAAAAAACATTATAATAACACAAATGTTTGTAACAATATAAATAAAAACATTTGGTTTGTTTTGTAATTTTACATGTTTATGCTATAAAATTACATAATACCAAAATTAATACTATAATAACACAAATGTTTTCCCACAAAAAATTGACATCAGATTTTTGTACACTTAACAAAACAATACGTGTGATAAAACTAAATTTTTGGTTTCGTCTGAATTAGCCTATTCGGATCAACTGTATACTCCCTCCGTTTTTTTATATTTGACGTTCTAGGATTATCCACGTAGATTAAGAAACATTTATTTTTTATCATTTTCTAAACAAAAACATCATTAATTGTTTACCTAACCACAATTCAACCAATAATAAAATAGAAGCTATTATATCATTGGTCATCTAATATTAATTACTAATAAATTTTACATAGAAAATTGAAAACGTCAAATAATTTGGAACAAAAAATTTCTCCTAAAACGTCAACTATAAAAAAACGGAGGGAGTATTTTTTTACCTTGGTAAAATCAAGAAACACTCATTTACCAATGTGCTGTCTGATTTATGGTATGCAAAGACACAAAAAGATTCACAGCGATTTAATTAAGAAAAGAAAAGACAAAAATCTCAATGGGAAAGTGAATAAAAGCAGAAACAAAGTTATGGGCAACAATTTTATTAAAAAAGTATCCAACATCCATGTACCTTTCGAAATGTCATGTCCGAAAGAGTAGAAAGTTTTGTCCTTTGCTAGTTTCATCGTTTTAAGTGCAACTGATTGGACTCTATTTGTTTTTTTCTTTTATTTATAAAACTGTTTTTTTTTTCTGTCAATTTTACACCATTTTTTATTTTTCTTTTTAATGGAAGATCTAGAAGATCGACCCAAATCCATGATTAAAGATATATACAAATATATTAGAATAAGAAACTTATCATTATCTATAATATAATATTCCATATAAAATAGGACTTAGGTTTAGTCATCTCTATATAAGCATATGCATATTGTAATATATTCTTCATGAGAGTCAATAATACTTCTTCCAATTCTATACTCTCATCAATCTATCACTTTTCCTTCTTTTTTTCATCGCCAAATCAAATGGTAATCGAATTTGAATTGTTCCGAAAAGTTGTTCGGTCCAACCGGATTAATCTACATAAGAAAGAAAAATATCATTAATTCTTGCCTTTTTTGCAAGGGACTCTGCTTGCAAATTTGTGGTTTTAAGTATATGAGAGATGATAAAACTTAAATAACTGTTTTGAAAGAAACAGTATGAGATTAACTCAGAGGTAAAAGATGGTCAATCAGTTGGGTTAGCGATGATGATCATATCCTATGTCTTTTATTCTTATGCTGACACAACAACAAATCTTTTACTATTACCAACCACCAAATTGGATGGATTTTGACATCGTGACTATTTTCAGTTGGATGTTTTGTTCTAATGAATAATGTGTTTCAAGATAAGTTGATAGGTGAATATAATGGAAGAATTAACTATCTGTTTGATACGAGACAAGCAGATCAAAGTCAAATACTAACAGTAACGATAGTGAGTGATGAGAGTACTAACTAGTTAAGTAGGAGTAATAAAGTGTTATTAATATTTCTGTCTGATAAAATTAGAGATTGACATTAATATTCATATTATTTATTAATTAGCTATATGACCATATGATTAGATGGTTACAGTATGGACCATGTAATGTAGAACATGGACTAAAATATTCATAACCTACCAACGAAATTGATGGAGTTGTGACAAATTATTATTGGAGATAGGTTACTCAACTTTAATAAATACATGTCAACTCGTCCAAAACAGTTTGATCAAAAAGAATAAGAAAACTCCAAAAGAATAAAGAAGAACAAAATTCATAGAAAAAAATTAAATATTGTTAGATTCAAATTTATTATGGGCTTCCAACTTAAAATCAATTGGCGATAAGTGGATTGGTCCTAACCCTTTATATATTACTTAATGTCCCATTGAATTCCCGATGTGGGATGTTTTATCCCTAATACCCCTCCTCGAGATGATGGCTCTTATCGGCCAGAAATCTCGGAACTTTAGGACATTTATACTCGGTCGAGCGAGTCAAATACGACATTTATACCCAGTCGGAGGGTTAAGTACGACCTTTATACCCGGTCGGGTAGGGTTAGATTAATTAGGGGTTTAGGGTATTTAGGATCTGGGCTCTGATACCATGTTAGATTCGGGTTTATTATGGGCTTCCAACTTAAAACCAATTGGCAATTAGTGGATTGGCCCTAACCCTTTATATAGTAGTAGAGTATTAGGGATAAAACATCCCACATCGGGAATTCAATGGGACATTAAGTAATATATAAAGGGTTAGGGTCAATCCACTTATTGCCAATTGGTTTTAAGTTGGAAACCCATAATAAACCCGAATCTAACATGGTATCAGAGCACAGATCCTAAATACCCTAAACCCCTAATTAATCTAACCCTACCCGACCGGGTATAAAGGTCGTACTTAACCCTCCGACTGGATATAAATGTCGTATTTGACTTGCTCGACTGAATATAAATGTCCTAAAGTTCCGAGATTTCTGGCCGATAAGAGTCATCATCTCGAGGAGGGGTATTAGGGATAAAACATCCCACATCGAGAATTCAATGGGACATTAAGTAATATATAAAGGGTTAGAGCCAATCCACTTATTGTCAATTGGTTTTAAGTTGGAAGCCCATAATAAACCCGAACCTAACAAATATATATATACACTCATACAAAAAACATATACTATAAATAAGAAGACATCATCGAGAACTCGAAAAGATCAATGACTTTGGCACAAGCTTAAAAGATTCTTTTTGATTTTTAACTTTTAAAAGGCTAATTGCAAAAAGGCTAATTGTTACGAACTCTTATAGCTTAATAATGTTCCTAAGTTCTTGTGTTTATTCTTTTTGATTATATAGTCGTTACAACGACTTAGTTTTGATGTAGTATTATTAATACGAAAGTTTGATGGAGCTCAAAAATTTCAAAGTGATTGTATATGTGTTATTATTACACTGATTCTAGAAAAGAACTGATACTATTTTTGAAAAATTTAACATAACTTTAATTTAATTGTAGCATGTACAATTATTTTTAATAAAAATTTATATAATGAGACTTCATATTTATTTGATTTTATAATTATTTATATTTTTTATAACAAAAAAGTTAAACCATTAATCACAAAAGTTTTAATGTGGATTTAACAGTCATAGTAATTTATAATCGTCAAAATTTTCAAAATATAAAATATAAGAAAAATCTATTTTTATTATATTTTAATGTGATTGTTTATTTTTTTAAGAATAAAAATTAAATAAAAAAATTTGTGGATAGAAAAAATGTTATTAAATTTTTATTATTGAAATATTAATTGTCATATTTATGTTAACCATATTGGGTAATGACGTAGCTTTTATTTAAAGAAAAAATAGACAATATTCTTTTAATGTTTATAATATTAATAATATATAAGAGATGTCCAATGGCATAAAATTTAATTAATCTAATAAGAGATGAATTTTTAAATAAAATGTGTGAAAAAAATTTTGTAATGACACATCAACATAATGACAATCTTATAAATATATTACACTTTAAAAATTACTTATTATAAATATTTCTCTTTAATATAGAGGGGATATGTTTAAAATGTGAGATAGATATCACTTTTATGAAATTTACTTTTCTAATTCTAATGATTTCTTAACTGGGGAAAGCTTTCGGCTTTATTTAATTGTTGTTTTGTTTTTTTCAGTGAATGCACATGTATATCTATGGATCGTTGGGTACAGTATAGCTAGATAAAAGATTACCTGCTTTTTTTTGGCACCCCAATATGTTAGACCAAGTTATAGCTACACGTATCATTTCTTTGTAAAGCACTTATGTCTAACGATGTCTAATCTATATAGGAGAATATAAAACTTTTATTTCTAGCTATCTTCGCTAGTTGATCGGGCGACCATTCCTGCTCCGAGAAATATGAAACAAGTCTACACTCTCAAAGTTATTTTGTAGGCTTCGGTAAGTATCAATCTCCGAAGCAAAAGCCGGCCAGACCAATGGGTTTGTGGTTATATCCACTAGGTCCAAGCAATCAGTCTTGAAGCAGATCGAGGGAATCCCCATATCTCTTATACATGAGGCTGCCCAAAGAAGTCATCCCTTCTCAGCGTGGAGAGCCGAGAGGTTTCTGTTGCACGCATGCAGACCGAAAGATTTAATTCCCATGTGATCCTTAAGAGCATCAGCAATGGGGGTGCTTAGTGGGGTGCTTAAGCAGTGGGGCCCACTAGCACACCCTAAAACAAGTGCTTAAATTCCCAAATAAGCACCCCTTTTCTTCTGGTTCTTGCACTGTTCACGGGTCCCACTGACACGTGGCGATCCGTGATTGGTCTACTTTTAATTTTTTTTTAAAAAAAAACAAAAAAAAAAACAAGCACCCCAAATGGGGTGCTTGGGTTGCTGATGGTCTAAGACTCTACCTTAAACCACTAACACTACCATTACCGATCCATGAAGCATCGATTTGGCATGTCGTGTTTCAGGGTATCCAATGGGGTATTATCTCTGTAACTGAAGTATGGAGGTTGACATGATCCTCGTCTACTTTCTCATCTTTTTGATTAGCCTTTTTTCAATTTTCTGCTTCGAGAGTGTCGATCGGAAAGATGACTTTTTCATTAAAAGGTTTGTCATTTCTCGTTTTCCAGATTACCGGCTTTGGTTGCCTTTAAAATCTTTCTCCAAAATAAAAGTAAATTTATTAGACCGTGACAATGAAGATGACTAGTTAAGAATTTAAGATATAAAAGGTGTAGTGACTAGTGAAAATACACATGATTATCTATAGATGAAAAACACTTCAAAGTTATAGAATTAAGATACCAAAATGTATTTATAACAAAAAAAAATATTTATATAGTGAGCTTTTATCTATATTTGTTGATGTATATAAAATATAAATACAATAAATTTGCAAAGGTACAAAAGTAAATGTCCTCCAACAAACATGTTTGCTTTTTGCAGGTGCTGCTGATATCTCATGCACGCAACAATTATACCGCTCAAGGTGAGACGCAATAAGTTTTTTAACACTTTTTGTAAGAAAGTGAAACTGAAACAATGCTTAAGTTTGTGTTCAATAAAAATATGGAGAGATTTGAGTTCAACTATAAGTTTGATACTACTTTTCAAATTTACCTTTAATGAATGATTATTTTTAAAATATCATAAATTTATGATGAAAATAGACTAAACTAATTTTTCTAAATATATATAAACATTTAGAAACTTAATATCATCTCTTTAACACTAAATCTTAAATAATAATCAATATAAATATAAATTATAGATATAGCATTCGTTGATGAAATTGTTTAGAGAAAGGGAAAATACACAATACTTTGGTGCCGAAAAATATTGTGTAGCTACATATTAGACTTGCTAAGCCATTTTTGTTTGTAAGAAGAAGGCAAATAAGTAATTATGTGATTCATTTGACAATATTTTGTCAAACTGTCAGTGACAAAATACTCTTATTTTATTATGTTTTATTAATTACTTAAATTGTATTTAATTTTTTTAAAAGAAAAAAGACAACTTATAATTTGACAAATAGATAAGAGGGTTGGATATCTTTGTATGATAACCTCTTTATTTCTCTCAATGTTTCTATTTTTTATTTGTTTTTAATCTAAAAAATTATGTAAGAACTCCATGATGGAATTTCACTAAGTGAAAGTTCCTTGGGGAAGATACATTTTCTCATTCTTCTTTTTCCTTTGTTTCAAAATTTTAAGCATGAAAAACTATTCTAGAAAATCATACAAGCGTGGTCAACTGGTAAAGCGGAATTGAAAAGGTGATAAACATCATGTGTTCGAAACTTACCATCTCAGATATATACGCTTATGTGACTAGAAGACATGAGTATTTAACTCTCATTGCGAAT
Source organism: Moricandia moricandioides (assembly GCA_905132885.1). Lineage (NCBI taxonomy): Eukaryota > Viridiplantae > Streptophyta > Magnoliopsida > Brassicales > Brassicaceae > Moricandia > Moricandia moricandioides. The sequence goes on from CAJHQQ010002967.1 coordinate 9,407, forward strand.
AATCGAGTTTATCTGATGCAAGTGGAAAAATCCAAAAAAATAGTTGATTTGATCTCGGTCGGATATCTTGATTATAACATAAAAAAAAACTATTCTAAACACTATTGATCACTAAAGATGGCCTAAGTAACATATTGTGACATACACGAATCAACGAGAGTTTCATAGCATTTGTGATCACGCATGTACTTCAGGCTCATAAAACAAAAGTAGATAGTCTTGCACATCGTGCTTGTATTCAACTATCTCACTTTTGTCTTTATAAACACAAATTTTTCATGTTTGGTTATAGAGTATTAATCAAATCTGTTTATGTTGATAACACAAAAATCTCTTCTAATAAATATCCATATTGGATACATAAATACGAACATCTGAAGATTGGTTTAATAAAAATAGAAGAGGCCGGTTGGAGCACCTGAAAGAAAATAAACAATTCGGTGCCCCCTTACACTTGATCCTTGGCACCTTAAATTCAAGAAACTGGTACACAACCACTGAACTTTAAGCAACTTTTACCATTGTGATGCTCTAGAAAATTAATGTAATTTAGTGCCTAAATCACTAGCTTTCCAAGTTTTAATGAAGAGACTAATCAAACAATGGCCGTTGAAGGCGGCAAGTGATTGTATATTTCCATTCAAGAGTTCTTATGTGTTTCCACGCCCCTTTAAAACCCCGAAAAAATGACAAATTCCCTTTTCTTAGGAACACGTGTGAGATAACAAAAAAAACACAGAATGGTAACCCCACGATTAACTATTTCATTTATGAATTTCATATATATGCTTCAAATCCATGAAACTTCGAATTTTTAATAGCTGAAACTTTTTTTTAAAATAGTTGAATCTTCAAACTCCATGTGTGAAAGTATCTATGTGGTTTGAATTTCTACAGGGTTGTGGCCATAGCTGCTTGTGTTAACTATAGCAAAAAACAAATACAGTATTGTCCACCATAGTTGATGGAACCTTTGGCCAAAATCTTATACTTCAATTTGGTCAGATAATTTTGTCCATCTCACACCCTTAAACCTCGACCGTCCGATACTTTGGTTTATCGCATAAACAATAATTCAATTTTTTTTAAAAACTGCATAAGATGGTTTTGGGGGTTAACGTGAGCTTCTCACGACCGGCGTACATACACGCAGGTGAAAGTTGAGCAAGAACTCAACTGAAACTGAAGAAAATACTCTTTGATTTTCATATTACTTTCTTGAGTTGTTGCAAAGCATTGTGTTTCCTTCTTATACACAAACGAGAGAAAGTTAAAACTCTAGTTTCACTATACACTTGGCATCATCCTAAAGTGTCTAGCTCATCAAAGACTGTGAATCGGTTTGAGAGAGTTGGATGATGATGATACACTTCATGATGATGCAAGTGTATAGTGAAACTACGGTTTTAACTTCCTCTCGTTTGTGTATAATAAGGAAATGCAACGCTCTGATACATGAAAATTGACTGAAGAAAATACTCTTTAATTTTCATATCACATAATGAAACGACTTACGAATATAGAACATGCAGAAACAACACACAGAAAGAAAGACATACAAACTGAAACGACATCGTAGCTAAGCCAATAACAGTTGATGAATTTTTTTAAGAAAAAAAATTATTTTATCTCCCTAAATCGGGCATCATTACAATAAATCAAGCAAAACATCTTTGACCCCTAACTCTGGTTAAAACCAATAAATAAGTTCATACAAGAAATCACGCAAAATTAATTTTATATTATAAAACTTTAAACAAAAATATTTTCTATAATTTTATAAAAATTAATAGTATAAATTTATAAATATAATTTTATATTTCTTACAATAATATATTTTTCATATTTTAATAATTATGTAAAATATAAATATTATTAATTTATTATTTAATCACTGTTGCAGTTGATAGTTAACTAGTCATAAATATTCCGCAAACGCAACAATTTTTAACCGTTGTACTAGTCATTCAAATCTCTTAACAATGTTTAAAACCGCAACCACCTGCATTCACAAATGTCCGTAACCGTTGCGGTTACACCAGTCAGAGCCTTAGTTACAGTAATAAAACTTGTTATTTAGTATGATAGGAAGCGTTAAAATTGGAGAGTGGTCAACCGTTTGAAATGGCTGATTACGGTGGGAAACTCTTTGATGATTTGGGAAAAGTTTGTGTAGGCTCATCATTGTCGTAACAAGAAAATTTGGTGTGGGTTAATCGCGTTTGAAAGGCGATAATTGTAATGCTTCGGCTGTTCATGTACAAATGCGTTAATTTTTCCTAGGCTTGAAAGATTTTTATATTGGCTATGCAATCTCCATATAATTTTTTTTTGTGTTTTGTCCTCACTCACACAGTATCGCGAATTATTTCATAATAGGTCACCCACACGCTTAATCTTAAAGTTCTAAACGGATGTGTAACCGAAAATGTACACTTTGATGACATAGGTAGCCAAATCAGTTCTCTTAAGTCTTTCATCATATGCCAGAAATCGAGATGTTATAATTCACCTCCATTCTCAGAGCGCAACGTCCTCGTTGTGCACCACGGCATGTTTCAAGATACCTCTCGGGTCATAGCCGAAATGGCTAACCAGCTTTGATACCACTCTGTAACACCCGGGCGTCTACGGACAATGTGTTAAATTTTTCCAAGGCCCAAAAGACTTGTTTATTGACCTCTCAATCACCACGTTACCTTTACCTGTGTTTTGGTTTCACTCACACGATATCGTGAATTATTTTTCAATAAGTCACTTATTCTTCTACTACTCCAACACTAACACACTTAACCTTGGAGTTATAAATGGATGTGTATCCGAAGTACATTTTGATCAGATAGATAACTAAATTATTATATAATATCTTTCATCCTATACCAGAAATCGATATGGTACAATAATGGTGATGAAGGTTTCTAAGTACAGGCTGAGTGGGCTATACAGTACCCAGTTCATGCATTTTATTGCGCTGTGCAATACAATCAGCTTGATTAATCTATGTGAGCAGCACTGTTTTTCTCGTATTTGTATAATAAGATCTATTTTATTTTTTATTGTTATTCAATCAGCTCGATCAATCAACATGTGCAGCACCATGTTTCTCGTATTTATATTGTTACTGAATGATGAGCAGAACGTCTGATAATAATAAAGTTTACCTATTTTTAATTGCCAATATTATTTAATAAGAACATATTTTAGAATTTTTTTCTGTTTAAGTCTTTGTTAAGTAATCGAAAGAAGTAGTATAGCTTTGAGATTTTACATTGACTTTGTGATATTACAGATCTAAACTATTCTTCTTCTTCTTTTTCTTCCCAATCTCATTGTTTGTACGAGTATGGACTCTGAGAGAGTGTTATTTAAACCATGGATCCACGAGCATCCTATGATGCCTTTCAATGATCTAAGGAAAGGTGATTGTTGTGGAAGCTTTAAATCTCATAGTGATGGCTACCATTGTAAAACTTGTGATTTTTTCGTGCACAAGAAATGTGGCCACGAGTTCTCTGAATTCATCTACCACCCATCTGACCCTTATCACGTTCTCCACCTTCAACATGGTAATACAAATGTTACTTGTAAGGTATGTAGTAAGAGAATCTTGAATCTTTTCTATCATTGTGAGATATGTCACTTCAAAGTGGATCTACGTTGTGCTAAATACTTACCACCAGAGGTTATTCACAACTTTGAGGCACATCACCACACGCTCACATTTTTCGAGGAAGACAGTGAGTTCAACTGTTCTGCTAAATGCGGGAAGGTTGGTCGTGGGTTTTCTTACAAATGTGATGAATGTGATGTAGCCTTTCATGTGGATTGTGTATGGCACCCAGAGCCGCTAGATCACCCAACAGAGGTAAACCTCTCTTACCACTCTTTGCATCCTCTTAAGCTATTCAAGGGTCCACCACCAGACTATTCTGATGGAACATGTCGTCTTTGTGGAAGAGAGGTTGATAAAGAATTGTTTTATCATTGTTCTTCTTGTAACTTCACATTGGATATGCGTTGTGTTTTGAACCCACCACCACAATCTCTTGTGGATTTGAAAGTTCATGATCACCAACTCACCCTTCTTCCAAGACTCGATTCTTTTACATGTAATGCTTGTGGCCTCAAGGGAGATCGAAGCCCTTACACATGCTTTCATTGTGGTTTCATGATCCATCAATCCTGTCTTCGCCTTCCTCGTGTCATTAACATCAACCGACATGACCACCGTGTTTCTCGTACTTCAGTTCTTGGTGTTGTGAATTCTGTGTGTGGAGTTTGTCGCAAGAAGGTCGATTGGACTTGTGGTGGGTTTTCTTGTCAGAAGTGTACTGGCTATGTCGTTCATTCTAAATGTGCTACCAGATATGATGTGTGGAACGGGGTAGAACTCGAAGGAGTACCTGAAGAACAAGAAGAAGATATAGAACCATATGTGGTGATAGATGACAACACAATACAACATTTCAGCCACAAAGAGCATCACCTTAGACGAATCCATGGGAATGGAATTGAATACAAGGAGAACAAGTGGTGCAGCGCGTGCTCCCATTCCATTGGTCTCCAATCCTTTTATAGCTGTATGGATTGTGATTTTTCTCTCCATCACAAGTGTGCTGAATGTCCTAAAAAGAAAATGCATGTGCTACACAATGAACGGCTCACTTTAGTTACAAACAAGGAAGTCTTTGTTTGTCATGCTTGCTATCGAACGTCCAATGGTTTCATGTACAAGCATGAGGATAAGACGTTAGATATCTTGTGCGGTTCAATTTCAGAGCCATTTGTTCATCCAAGTCATCCCCAACATCCAAAGATCACCAAGCTAGTTTGCATACAAAGTGTGTGCTCGGAGACTTACCAGGGTTTATGCCAAGAAGCGTTGCAAAGTTGTGGGGCAAATTGTTTGAGGTGGTGCTGAATAATAGTGCAACTCGTCCATTTTGCATCACATGTAAGTCTCGTTGCATGTATCCTATCATCCTCAAGTTGCTTGGAACCTCAGAGAGATACATCTGCTCTGTTGATTACCTAATGTCTATCCATAAAAAAATCTAATATAAACGATTAGACACAAGTCCAAATAATAAAAGTTATCAAGTTCATTGTAATGTCTAATTAATAGCAAATGAGTATCATCCTTCTTATGTTAAAGCAATAAATTGAACTTTAAAATGGTTTTGATAAAAAAAAAAATGGTAAGCAACAACATAATTTTTTTTTTAAACTGCATTAAGATGGTATTGAGGTTCACGTGAGTTTCTCGTGGCCGGCGTACATGTACACACGCACGTAACGAAACACTTTACGACTATAGCACATGCACAAACAGTATACAAAGGCAAGGGATACACACTGAAACGACGCCGTAGCTAAAACGACAACAGTTTATGGATTTTTTTCTTTGCTTTCTTCTCATTGATAGGATCCAAGCTTGGTTTCCACCCTCTTCCCGACAGTTGCCGGCTCAAAAACTCCGGCCTCTCTTCCTCCTCCGTCTCCGCCTCCAACTTTCCAACAGATGTAGCAGCCACCACCGCATCAACCGCCGGATTCTTATTATAACTTCTAGTAGTAAACCAAGGAAGAATCCCATCATAGTAGCTAAACGATGACCTTACCATCGCCGTTGCGCTAAACAGCATTTTACGCATCTCCTCTGACGTCATCACCGCCGATGATGATGACTTAGCTCCGCCGCCGCTACCGCTTCTTTTGGCCGGGAGGACTAGATAGATCTTTCCAGGCTCGAGTGTGTTGTCCGCCGGTAAAGGAGACAGCTTCTTCTTCACCGTCTTCCCATCTTTGTTGAATGTTATCGATGAAGGATCAAACTCGACAACGACGTGTTGAGGATTCTCCAGCATGATCTCAGCTACTGTCGTCTCTTCCTCTAAGTTTTGTACTCTTCCGTCGGATAATACAACTTTTCCGGCAGCCATCGCCGCCGTTTCCAGCTTCCGAGAGCCTATTGCGTTACCCATTCTAAAGATCAAGATGATCATGTGTGTGGAACTTATACACACACAACAAAACAACACATGAAATGGTTTGGTTTGTATGGAGTTCGTTAAACGGTTCCATCCTTATTACTTTTATTCATATACAAACCAAATATTGTATTGGTGTGGATTTGTTGGGTAATCTGATTCTGATCCAACGGTCCAGAAACTCTTTTGCTTCTAGTAATCTATGTTTTATAGATTGACTATTGCGTGAAAAAACAGTTCAACCACACATGTCTATCTACTGGGTTTAGTTAACTAACTTCACAAAGTTATAATCCAAAGTTTAAAATAATATGAATTTTAAAAAGTCACTACAAGAAACAAAGGCAAAGACACACGAGAAAGCTACGTTTCACGACATTTCTTACAACACATGCAAAAAGAAAAGAAACGCAAAGACAAAATACAAAACGAGATTTATAGAAACTTACTTGATGTTTAACAATAACAACGCCATGTGTTGAGAGGAGTCTTGGTGGCTTTGGTTACTTGATGTACTGAGAGAGCCATTTGAAGCCTTCGCCATAACCCATTTTTCTGACGATGCTGCACATGAAAACCTCCAATGGTCTTACGTTGGAATCCACTAGGTTCACTTTACCCTTTCCTGTGGTGAAGTTGGAGAGGCCGAGATGGTAACGGAGCTCGTCCTCTGATGCAGCGTATGGTATGTCTATCTTGTTTCCAAGGATGAGGAAGGGAACGGTGGCTAGAGATTCGTCTGAGAGAAGTGCGTCCAGTTCCTTTTTCGATTCTGCAAATCTCTCCTTGTCGTAAGCATCCACTAGGTACACCACGGCATCCACCTGCAAGAAAAAAAACAGAGTATAATTCATTTGAATTATTTTTGAAATTATGATAAATACGACAATTTAAAATATTTTTATAATTTTTTTTTTGTTGAAACTAATTTTTCATAAAACTCTACCATTGAAGAAGCAGACATTTGGAGTTAAAGACTATAATTCAACTATGCTTATCGAAAAAGCTTTAAGATAACTGAAAAATTACAAACATGTCTTTCACTAGGACGAAGAAGTGTGCAATATAGATCTAATGGATATGGATGAAATGCAGAAGCTTGAATGAGTTGAAACATTAGAAGTTACAGATTCTGATTCTGCTATATTCATCGAAAAAGCTTTAGGATAAACAGGAAAACTACAAACGTGGCTTTCGCTAGAGTGAAGACGATCTAGCACTATGAATCACCAATAAGCAAAACTACAAACCATCCTCTTTCACTAGGAGAAGAAGTGTGCAATATCAATCTAATGCTTATCCAAAAATCTTTAAATACGAGGGGAAATTTCATTTTTAGCATAAGTTTGATACGACTTTTCAAATTTATCTTTAATGAATGACTATTTTCAAAAATACCTTAAACTTATGATGAAAATAGACTAAACTAACTTTTTAAAATATTTCTATAACATTCAGAAACTCAGCCTCATCCCTTTTAACACTAAACCCTAAAAAATAATCATTAAAGTGTAAATCCAAATGTTAATATATTTTTGATTGAGAGTATTTTTAAAAAAGTGATACTTAACTTGTGGTATTCTTAGCAATTTCTCTAAATACAAACATGGCTTTCACTAGAGTGAAGATGGTCTAGCATGATGAATTGCCTATGAGAAAAACTACAAAACAATTATATCACAGTTTCACTAGGAAGAAAAAAAATGTGCAATATCGATCTAACTCATGAGCAGAGTCTTCAATATAGAGACTATAAGGGGCAGTGATTAGGTGAAGCATGAGCAGAAAAAGACAAAAAAGATGCACTCCATGATATGGTAAAATGGCAGGAAAAAAAGGGCACCTTGGCGTAGTAATCCTTCCAGACTCTGCGAGCAATCTGATGACCACCCAAATCAAAAGCCTTGAACTTGATTTTACCAATGCTAAGTTCTTCAGACGTTGGATGCTGCGTCGGCTGGTGCTGCACCAATCTCTGTTTCACCAATTTCAACCAGTTACGTATTTGACTAGAGTGACACGATTCTTCTTTCCATTAACATCTACAAAGCTAATAGTATCGTCTACACAAAACTTGTTTGGAACTTCCACAAGAACAGTCTCATATACACAACTAGTGAAGCAAGCCTTAAAGCAGAAACAAAGAACTCAAAGCGATATATAAACGGAAGGTTCCTAAATCGAAATCAGCATATCTATTCCCAAATTAGAAACTTCTCGACAACAACACACCTTCATGACAATTTCAAATCTAAGCCGAATCAAATGTGTATAGATCGATTCAATATCGAAAACTGAAGCAGGATCGAATCAATTAGATAAGATTCCTAGAGAAACTGGTAGAGATCGAGATCGAACCTCGTCCTTGAGCATGTGAAGCAAGGTGGTTTTACCGGCGTTATCGAGCCCGAGGAACAAGATCTTAGCCTCTTTCTGCCATAACCCTAACGAAGCGAGAACACCATAGAACCAATCTATCATGAACATGATGATCACTCACCACTCGATCCTCCACGATCGCGAGATAGAGAAGAGAGAGAGGGATCTTCAGATTCTAATTAAGCTTCGAGGTCGAGTAAAGACGAAAGAGACGCTTCTCTCTATTGGAAAAGCCACAAATTTAAAACGGCAGGCAGTGCGGATTAAGAAACGAGAAACGGACCTACATCTGCGTCTACATAGAAGACATGCCCGATTAGAGTGGATCCAATAAGCCCAATTATATATTTTATATATACGCTCCCATAAAATTTTGGGCCTTCAAGTCAAATAAATCAACTGATTGTTTTTAATTTTTCAGTTAAAATCAATATTTATTTTTTTGGCGGCCTATTATTTTGGATTGGACAATTCAATTATATACGTAATGATTTTTGCAAGAATATACCAGAAAATGATTAGTCGGCGAGTTTTGAAACGTTTTTTTTGTCATCGTTATCTAAAATTCAATTATTTCCTTAGTACTAATTGAAAATACATCAACAAAAATCCAACATAGAAAAGATAAGATCGCCAAAGAATGAGATAAGCACAAATGTCAGCGTCTAGTGTCCCACAAATAAAAGAAACTAATGATTTTATTAATACAATAATTAAAAATAATATTTTCTCTGTTCTGAAAAAACTATAATATTCATAGTTTACAACTAAATTTATTATTTATTTTAGAATTTATTTTTAATAGTTATCAACCAATAATATTTAATTAATTCAAATATCTTCAACTAATGTTTTTTAAATTATATAATTTATTGACATTAATTACTAAAACTACTTTAAATTTTAGAAAGTCTAAGAAATAAATCTAGAAGAGGCTGATATTGTGCTGATATGCTGATATATACAACCTGTTGTTTTCGTTTTAAATAGAAAACGTAAAAAACATAAGAGTATGGATCATCTGTGAAGTATGATTCAAAATGGAAACTTGACCTTATACATTTTTAAAGATGTGTTTTGTTAAAGTGATGATATTACTTATTAGAACGTATGGTCAATTTTCATTTGGGTTTATGGTCTCTCACTTACTTTTCAAGATTTAAAAATATAAATTTAGGAACACCATTTATTAATTAATAAAATAGCAAATGTGCCAAAATAAATGAGAAGAATATTAAGATTGTTCTTTTCATAAAAATACAAGTGGCACCCACGAGTTTAAAGCAGCTGATCAGGCGACCGTTGATAAAGCAAACATATCATTCGTCAGCCTCAAGCTTCATTTTCAATTTCATTGTCAGATACACTTTTAAAATATATGATTATACTGTTATATAAGTTAGAAAAATAAAAAAATGGTACTATAAGTTACATGAATTAGGTAATTGTTGTCTGTGGTTTCCTGATAAAGAGTCACAAGTCAGGATGCCATAATATATCAAATAAACCTTGGAAAAAAACTTATTGTTTGGGTACTATAAGTTACATGGTTTTTTTAAGTCCTATTGTTGACTTCCACGTTTCGAGGCTTAATAAATCAGATTGTCATCACTTTTCTTTTGCTGGGTGATTGTTTGTTTAACCTTTTGTTAAATTGAGTTGGAGAAAATTACATTGCAAGCCACATTGTCATTTTCTAATTTTACTAAAGATCATTTTCTGCTTGTTAGACACTTTTTATTGGCAAAAAGACTTTGATATCCTTAACTAAAAAGATAAAAAAAAACAATACATTATAATTCAAATTCAAAACATCTACTTTACTAATTTCAAAATCATTTGCCTTCTAGAGGAGATAGGGTTTTGAATTCGAACGTGGATATAGTGGTGGTGAGTGAGGAATGAATCGGGTCGATGGAGAAGATGTGTTGTATTTGCCTTTTGGCTGGTAGTGGTGAGTGAGGAACGAGTCATTCCATCTTCTTCTTCGCCGCTACGTCATTGGACCAAGCTCCTTCACCATATGTTCGTCTTGTTGCTGCCTTTCGCCGCCGTACACCACCTTTGCATCACCCCGCCGCGCTCAGATCCACGTTGTGGCCGTCCGAAGTTGAGAACTCGGAGTCGCAGTGAAATCTCAATCCATGAGCAACAATGGTCAATTTTATTATTTTTACACATATGGTCCTTGAACTTTATTTATTCTTCTAATTAGAGCTCAAACTTTTGATTTTGCATTATATTCTCTTGAATTAACCTCAAATTTTTAAATATGTCTTCCAACCCTTTTTATATTTCGCGAATGTTCATCATCTTCTCTTTAATGTTCGAATTAGCCCCAAGGTCAAGTATCGTGTAAGCTCATTCATGGACGAATTAGCTCCAATGTCCAGTATCGAATTAGCCCCAATGTTCAACCTCTCTACCTGGCAATGTCCAGTATCGTGTAAGCTCATTCATGGACGACTCGCCACCTTCAACTCCTCCTACGGTCAGCTCCCATGTCTGAGCCCCATCATCCACACACCAACTGTCCATGAATCACATGACCACAATTCCCACACTGTCCACACATCTCCTGACCACAATTCCAAAACTGTCCACACATCTTCTTACCACAAACTCCACTATGATTCAACTGATAACTTTGTTCCACTTTGCAAAGTGGAATTTAGTTCTATGTTTAGGATCATCACTGGTTTCTTGTACTAACCCACTACCACTTACATCTGATGCAACAAGACAACAACAAGTCCACATTCTCTTCTAAAAATCATTTGAAACTAAAAATGAGCGTCTCCATCCACACCAACTTTTATGTCTACAATCTTTCGCGTCCACATCCACACTTTTCACTTATACTATATACAAATATTTATTAAAATAATTCTTAAAAAAAAAACTACTAACAATAATTTTTTTTGAAGGTTTCATAGATGCAAAATAATATTACATTTCATCCCCACTAACTAGATATGTAAAAAAAAGAAAATCTAAGAAGATCCATATTTCAGTTTCAACCAGCGAAGAACAATATAGTTCAAAGTGTGATGAGTCATGAGAGAAAGTGTTCCTCCAGCAACATGTGTCTTAAACTGTCAAAAAAGTGTAAAATGTGTCTCTTTATGAAACGCACTCATTTAGTTGATGCTTTTAGGGATGATCACGGATCTAATAACACCATAATTTTTAGTATTTGTGATTTTTTTGTATTTTACACATATCTAATTTTACGATTTGTTTTGCTTCGAAGAAATGTGAATATCTGGTTTTCCAGATATCCGTAATTTTTTGGATATTTGTAAATATTTGCGGATCTTTACGGATATCTATATACTTTGTTTAATACAAGTAAATCTAGAAAAACTATATATATTTTTGTTTTAAAAATATTTTTACATAGAAACGAAAAAATAAAAATTAATAAAACTATATGTTTCGTAAATTTCTACAACTTATCAAATTTTCTTATAAAACACAAAAAAATTACAAAATTTTAGTTTTTATAAGTTTTTGTAATTAAATTTTAAATAAAAATAATAAAATTCATATGTTAAATAATAATTATACATATATAAATCTATATTTATTCGTAGATATACATCTATTTGTATAATGTCGGAGCAAATTGGATATCTAGCTTTAATTTTTTTAGTATTGTGGTTTCTTTTGTTTTTAACAGATATTAACTTTTGATATTTGCATTGCTTCGACAACTTACAGATATCTAGATTTTACGAATATCTAAATTTTATGAATCGAATCAAAATGAATAAATAATCAAATCAAATTTAACGAATAAAATATCTAGCCTTAGCTGTTTCCTAGTGAGATTGTAGAAACTTTTGTGTTTTTCTTTTTTGGTTTATCGACCTAATTAATTAATATACTAGTTGTCAAATGAAGCTCCACAGCCACTCATCCAGAATGTATAGAAAATTTCAAGGAGAGAGTGACTTTTGATGTCATTTATTGTAATGGGTGTATTTAGTTTGTTGCTCAGCCAGCCAATCCTATGGTTTGACATCTTTAATCCAAATATAAATGAAATTTTTAAAAGAAATGACAAGAAAAAGTTTTGATGAAATGAAAGCTAACCTAATGTATTACTCTACTTTAAAAGTTTTGATGAAATTATAATATATTTTGATCGTCGCAATGATTCAAAGGGTTGCAACTATTCTTATGCATACAAGACACATCAATCAGTCTTTCATTCTTAACAGCCAAAATATATAACATTTTAACGTAAAATAGTATTATCTTTCTTTTTAGAATAGTATATCATCTATAATTTTTTGGATATCCATAGTATTGAAAACTTTGCCAGCCAATACATCAAACTCACGGTTTTAAGTAGTATATATTTTTCAGGGTTCTTTTGGTATTTTGTTTGCTTCCAACATCCTGATCAACAATTTTATTATTCTCCCAACTTTTTGTTTTGAATATCAAGAGTTTTTGGACTGAATCATGTAATCCCTAATGTAATATTAGGTTCGTTCAAATTATCAAGTAAACTAGAAATCTCTAAATAATGATCACAAATTTTTTTAGTTGAATTAATGACTTTTAATCTAAATTTATTTCTTCAGCCAATAGTTTATTGATAAAGAAATAAAAAAGAGAAACGATGAGGTTTATGTTGACTTGTGTGATCTCATAGTTGACAATGATACCACTTTTCTGCGTGAACTCTGGATTTGAAAGAATCATTCTTACAGAAACGCGTTTTGTTTTATTAACTTCTCATTTTTATTGCATATGATTGGACATCATGTTAAGGAATATAACTATAAACCCGTGAAAGCTGTCATTTGCATTACTAATACTTATAATATTGAATGATTTAAATCCTGATTAGTTTCATGCTATATACGAGTATAGATTTTTTCACTATTTGTTAACTTTAATAAATAACTTAGGACATATGTTTAACTAAAGGACATAAAGTTTATGAACTACAATAACTAACATTCAACTCATTAGTCATCTATTAGCTTATGGGTTAAAAAAATTGTTTTAATAAACTAATACAATTCTAAATATTATGATTATGATGTTGTTAGTGTATAGATTTTTATTGTAATTTTTTTTCTAAAAGTATATACGAAGTTCAAATAAAAGAATTCACAATCTTTAGTTAACAACTGATTTAAAAATTGAACTGGTAATTTTCTTTTCTTTTAAATAGGTTGCAAGGAAAAATTTTAATAATGTAAAAGAGTACTTTAGCTTCCCGAAATGCAGACACGGTATTGCACATAACCATATTAAACATTGGCGTAACATTTCAAAATTTTGGCGTAAAACATTGGCGTAAAATTTCCAAAATTTTAAAACCTAATATATATAAATGTTAAATTCAAACTTGTCATGGGCTTTTAACTTAAAATTAATTGACGTAGTTATTTAGTTCTCTAACCACTTCATGCGTAGGTAGCTATGGGAACAACATCTACGGAGTGATCCAATATCGGATGGCTATGATCTTATATTAAATTTAGAGTTATTCTGAGCTTTAAACTTAAAATTAATTGACAATAAGTTGGTTGAACCTGCTTATTTTTATAGTACTTATTTATTTTTTTAACTACCGATGTAGAATTTAATTTTATTTGTCTGTTGAAATTTAAATTTATTTAATGTTTTAGTGAATAATTGTCTATGGTTCCAAAAATATCAGGGTTGGTCGTGTACTAAAATGAGTTTCGGTGGAATTTGAACAAAAGACAGACACGCGTAGGGGTAAAACCGGGAATTCATATACATTCTTCTTGTTTAAAAACTGTATAAAGTTGCATTCTCTCTGCCATAAAGCAGAGGATAAAAAAAAACAGAGCAACGTTTAGCAAGAAAAAGAAAAGTTGATTCAAAAAAAAAACACAGAGAAGGATCCATAGAGAGAGAGAGATGGGAGAAGTGATTATAATCATCAAAGAAACAAAGAGTTCGAAACAGAGAATCTCACGTTGCAGAATATGTCATGAAGAAGAATCAGAAAGTTTCTTTGAAGCTCCTTGTTCTTGCTCTGGTACCGTTAAGGTAATAATAATAATATCACAATTTAATTACCTTTTTTAATTAAAAACTGATAAAAAATGTTTTTAATCTTATCGGAACAGTTCGCACATAGAGACTGCATACAACGTTGGTGTAATGAGAAAGGAAACACCACTTGTGAAATCTGTCTTCAGGTTCTTTTTTTTTTTTTTACTTCTCAATTTATAATTTTCTCCAATAATTTCTTCTTTTTTTTCATGAAAATGTTTTTTTTTTTGTGAAGATATTGTATTTGATTTTGTGATATGCGCTTCGCTGTTCAAATATTTCTTTTTGTTTCCAAATATTCTTTATTTTCCTGAATTGTTTATTGCGTCTCTGTTTTTCCCGTGTTTGTTTTTGGTCGTCATATAGTTCATACCGATAATAATGAATATTCTTTCAAAAAATTATACTTAGATTTTGATCGTTCCAATCAACTTATTTAGTGTATTTTTAGCTTTCTTTCTAACTTCAATGCATTAAAAATAATAAAGTTGAAAAACAAAATAAATAATTGAGTTTAATTGTTTTACTATTGCTAATGTTTTTTGTTTTAAAATTGAGTTATAATGATATAAAATTTTCTTTTTTTTAAACTAGATAATGATATAAATATTCACTTTATGGGCTATGAACATGCAGGTGTACAAACATGGATATGCAACAATTCCGAAACCATCCAAGATAATAGAAGAAGAAGAAGTCACGATCAGGTAATTATATATATATATATATATATATATATATATATAAAAGATGGCAAAACAATTATGCTAAATAAAATTTGGGAATGCAAATAATTGACTCATTGAAAAAAAAAGTTTGACTCATTGACGTGGTTCCCTGATTCTTTCCTTGTTTACGCGTACAGAAGATAGCTTGCAAATAGTTTATTACTCATATTCTACAAATAATGCAAATAATAATAATAATATTGCTAATTTTTTTGTTTTGTGTAATGAAACAGAGAAGGTGGAGGAAGAAGAAGAAGAAGAAGATTAATGTCTATAACCGAATCAGACTTTACTCAGTCTAACTCTGTTGCTACTTTCTTCAGATCATTAACTTTCACTGTAAGTTACCTCTCTTTTTTCTTGTTTTTTCTTTCCAAATCTTTTACTATTTGGAAGTTTTTTTATTTTAGGTATTTACCAGAATTATTGGGTAGAAAAAAAAATGATTATAATGTGGTAAGAGAGAAAAAAATCAATATTAATATATAAATTAGTTAAAACAAAATGATGAAAGTCCTTATTAGTTTAGGGAGGAGCTCTCTGGAATAGATATGGCAACCACTACTACTTACTATATTCATAGCTTTTTTTGGCCAAATCTATTTCTTAGCTATGTGGCAAAGCCTATAAATGTGTTGCTTCTTATTATTATAATGTTTCTTTTCCCACCATGAATAGAAAATAGTTCTTTATATATTTAAAATCAAAAGTGAAATGTTACCGTTGTAAAATTTTGTCACCTTTTATCTGACGTATTATGTTCCCAATTTTATATAGAAAAAAAGTTTGGTCAAGGGCTTTTTGAAGTTTGTTGCAGAACTGGGGGTTAGGAAAATTATATTTAATGGTAGGAATGTTGTAGCAAAAAGAAAAGCATGCATAAGGTTGGGTAAGTTTGGTGGTTGGCCAAGAACTTTGAGTTTTTAGACTCAACAATATTTAAATATTGCCTCACCAAAAAGACCACAACTCCTACCAAAATATGTTTTCTAACCTTATTTACAAAATTCTGATTGTTTTGTATCTAGAGTCAGTTCCAAAATTTCAGAGATTTAAATATCTTGTATAAAGTTCAATAATTTTTTTAGTATAATTCGGGAGCATTAAACTTTAATATATCGATTCTTTAAATTTTAGGAGTAAAACTTATGATACATCCAAAACCAACATTCTTTTCATATATGATTCTTTTTCCTTTTAGTTTGGTGGTAAAAACATTTCTAATGGAGATTTCTAGTTTCGAAGTTCTTAAAATAATATATATATATATATATATATATATCAATATTTAATTGTGTTGTTTTTAACTTTACGTGAAATCCAACCAAAATATTTCTGCAGAAAATTTTTAAATTAAGTTTTCTATACAGTTAAGAACTTCACAATTAAATATTAATATATATATATATATATATGTATTTTGATAATCTTGAAGTTAAAAAACTCTATTGGGGTTGGTCTATGTAGAACATGGTTTCTTTCTACCTGTTGTTGAAGCAAAATGTTAAAGTTAAACAAATGTTAGTTAGTGTGTATGAAACTATTCTGATAAATTAATGTATACACATTTTTTTTAATTGCAGCTAGCAGTGTTGTTGTTGATGAAACATACATTCGATGTGATTTATGGAACGGAAGAGTATCCATTCACTGTATTCACGGTAAAAACAATGCTCTTTTAATTGTCGACACCATATCATTTACTAATATTATATCTCATAAATAAGAATTGGAGATGGGATATATAAATTGCAGGTACTAACATTAAAAGCCATTGGAATTTTATTGCCAATGTTCATTATCATTCAAACAATCTCAGCTATTCAAAAATCTCTCCGTCGTCGTCATCAATATTCCGTAAGTTCCTCAATATACATTTAATTTTTCAATTTCCGAAAAATGCATATGCCTGTATGTTTGACCAATATATTTTCGAAATAATTGGCATGTGAGGAGTGAATATCATTACTCTCTCCCTTTCAAAAAAAAAATATTCCATGCGTTACACTAAGATAGATTTTTAAAAAAATAGTTTCACAAAAATATTTTTTTATGTTTTTAATGAAAATATTATCACTATTGGATAAAATTTATCAAAAATTAAAAATTACAGAAAACAATACATTTATTATAGTGATTTATGAGTTTTTTAATGTGTAAAATACTAAAAAGTTATCTTTATAAAACAAATAAAGTATGTTTTAAAATTTTCACACATATTAAAAAAATATCTTTAATTTTGATTAGAAATGTTTTATTATTTTCTAGAATTTTTAACCAATCAATATTTAATAAATACAATTAATTTTTAAAAAATTTACAATTTACAATTATTTCATTGAAAATATAAAAATGTAACATTTTGAAACACAAATTTTTAGAAAGCATGGATTATTGAAAAAGAGGTAGTATATTATTATTTACGCATGCTAGTACGGAATAATTATAGTTTATATACGGTTTTGAAAAAGATTTGAGATCAACTGATCATGGGAAAAAATATTTTTAAAAAAAACGAAATTTGACTTTGAATATTCACATTCATTTATCATTTAATGCCAAGTGAGAAGTTTCAACTTTACTCTCTGTATATGCTGACTTTTTTGGTGATGTTTGACTTTTTGAATATTAGGATTCTGAAGAAGATACGTTGAGTTCCTCTGACGAAGATGAGTTGGAAGATGACGAAGAGCAGCAACAACATTTGGCTTAAACACGCATATTAACGAGATTAACTATTTTTTTATTTGTTCTAATTCATTTTTTTTTTTAACGAAAAGCATCTATTCGATGCTTACTGTACAATTGGGTACAAATTTAAAATAAAAGAGACAGTAAATTTACATATAAGGGTATCTCCAACCCAACTCCATTTTTTCCTCCAAAATAGAGTAAAAGTGAATATGGAGTAACAAATGCTCCAACCCAACTCCATATCTCACTCCATTTTGAAGTTTACTCCATAAATGGAGTAATCTATTTTTTGTTTATTCATGACTCCATTATGAAGTGAAGAATGGAGTAGGGTTGGAGCAATTTTACTCCATATCTACTTTTACTCTATTATGGAGGAAAAAATGAAGTTTTACATTGGAGATGCTCTAAGAAAATCATCTTTATATGAGAAAAAGTTCATTTGATCACAGGGTTAAAAAAATAGCTCAGACAACGAGTCCTTTGAAGTTGAGTAATCTGACGCAACACTAGTCGTGATCTGCTTTATCATTTCTACCATTTTACGCTATGGTTTTAAACTTTCTAAAAATCTGTCAACGCTATTGTTCTGAGCATTTTACTTGAATCCGAATACCCAATTCGAAACCGATATGATAAATCCCAGTTCGAATAGGAACCAAACCAACCTTTGTGTTTATTAGGTTTTATTGTTGAGAACCCGCAGATTTTATACCCAACCTGAATCCCAGACTCGAGGAGATACCCAAAATATCCGAGACTCGATGAAGTATCCGAAATACCCGAAATTTTAGTATATATATATATATAGGTGTTTCAATGTATTTTGATATTATATGTATTTTTAAGTTTTGGATTTGAATTTTTTCGGGTAAAATTTTGGATTTTCAAAAATATAATTCGGATAATCGAATAAAAGTCTCAGTATCTTTTTTCATGTCTACGGATCAAATTTTGAGTAAAATTTCAGATTTATTTCAGGTATTTTTTGTGTTTTAGATTTTTATGGGTCGTACCAAAATGACCCGAATAAAATCTGATCTGGAACCGAATCCGATCCGATAAATTCTAATTACCCTTATTGAGTCCAATTATCTATGTCTGAAACTGATCTGGACCCAACATGATCCAAACCAAACCCGAACCGACAAATTCTAATTACTATATTATATCTAAATTTCTAAGACTAGAAGGACCGGTCCCGACAAGACCCAACCCAAACCCGACCCAAGAACCTGAATGCGCATGCCTACTAGATGACCCGCCTAGTCAGCAAATCGGGTATGAACGAAACAACTTTTAAAACTGATTATTTGAAAAACGACTATGTTTAAAAAATCGATCTACGCACCCACCTAAAAAATACTCTATAAAACGTATAACCAACGACCTAGCGCTTTTTAGAACATTCTGGTTTTATATGGGTTTTACCATGAAACCTTTAAATAATGAGTTATAAATAACCGGTTACCTTGCCTTCATGTACTGCAAATCAAGTTCTTTGGCTCCTACGTGCACATCCATCTCAATAAGCTCATTAAAATTAACCCATTTGCTTGCCATCAAAAGAAAACCATTTCATCCTCAAATCTCTCACTAATAAACATGTTCTCACATATAACCAATATAGATGTTCCTGCAAGTAGAGACAACTATTGCTGAAGACAAATTAAACTTTAAGAAGATCTAGATAACTAGGTCTTTGTTACGGCAAATAATGCAATAGTACATGGCCCAGTCACATGTAAATTTCCAGAAGTTGCATTGTTACGAAGTCCTTAAACAGGTAAAAAAAAAAAGAGCAATTCTACAACAAAATCCACTTAACAAAAGAGAAGACATTCTTGGCTTTGTGTTACTGAACAAGAAAAAAGGATTTTAGATAAAACGGATGTCAAAGGTGTTGGGATCAATCTGCCAAACATTCAAAGCTGCATACTCCTCCAAACACTCCTTTAGCTGAGCCTCACTGTATCCCTGTTTCACATCCCAATCACCACTCAGTCTCAGTGATCAATTATCCATTGGAAAAAAAGAAGATGATAGAAGTAACAAACCTTTCTGGAGATCCAGTTAAGCGCATTTGCATAGCTCACGTGAGTCTTATTAGACCTTGCAGCTTCATCTCTTATGATGGAGTATGTATCTGATATTGCATCCAGTCCTGCTTTCTGTCTATCATCCGCATACAATGATATCTTCGACATTTGCATTAGTCTAAGCGCTTCATCCACATCACTTTGTGCCACTGCTTCTGAGAATCTCAACCTTGCTAGTGCCTATTCAAACAAATATCATTTACTCAGATTGTCACACAACTCAAGTTTCCTACTTCCAAATCTTTATTACGTTTACTTACAGCGGATATGCGCAGAATGCTGAGCAGAGTTCTCACTGTTGTGTAAGAATGAGGAGTGTTTGATTTTGCTTCTTCTTGCCTGATGCTGGAGTAAGCTGTTGCTATGTACTCCTCTAACTCCGCTGGAATGTATGGGGATAATCTCCTTGCAGCTGAAATGTATGCACTAGAGAAAACCAGAGATGCTGCTCATGTTAGAGTCTGTGACTCTGCAGAACAAGAAGAGTTTTTATAACTTACCGGAGAATATTAGGTTCCAGCGGCTCAAAGCCAAGGGCAGGAGATTCTTGTGTTTGGTGCACATGAAGCACATGCTTAGCCAGTTCAAGGTCGCTGTCCATGTCAGCTCGATCTAAGATCAACCAGAGAAGATCGAATCTTGAAAGAAGAGCTGGTGGAAGATTTATGTTTTCAGCTGGTGTTCTTCGCAGATCATATCTTCCCCTTCATAAACACAAATATATACATATATTCAGTAAGTTTTAGCAACGATCCTAGCACCTCTCATCAGATTCTTTTATTTTTATTATTCATATTATGAAAGGTCAGTTACCAGGCTGGATTGGCTGCAGCAAGAACAGCTGTTCTAGCGTTCAGTGACGT
This sequence comes from Moricandia moricandioides, assembly GCA_905132885.1. Lineage (NCBI taxonomy): Eukaryota > Viridiplantae > Streptophyta > Magnoliopsida > Brassicales > Brassicaceae > Moricandia > Moricandia moricandioides. The sequence goes on from CAJHQQ010002967.1 coordinate 30,211, forward strand.
GGTGATCCCAGCTTTCGCAATGCTTACAGTTTGCTGCTCCATAACTTCATGAATTGCAGTACGATCTGATTCATCCATCTTATCAAACTCATCAATTGCACAGATTCCCATGTCAGCCAAGACCTGAAACAAGACAATTTTATCAAATGTTCACATAGCTCTTACCAAAAACATCCAAAGCAAAGAATCAGTGTATCTCTGTCTCACCAGTGCACCTCCTTCTAGAACCATCTCATTTGTTACTTGATCTCTCATAACAGCAGCAGTTAGACCAACTCCACTGCTACCTTTTCCTGTTGTGTAGACTCCCCTTGGAGCAACATTTATAATGTGCTTGAGAAGCTGACTTTTGGCAACTCCAGGATCACCCATCAGACATATATGCACATCTCCTCTGATCTATAAGATAATTCATGCATGGCTCATTTTAGTTGTACGCAATATAGCTGGAGATGAACTAAAGGAAACATTGCAAGATAAAATTAGAGGACAAGAGACTTCACCTTCATCCCATCCTTTAACTGCCTGTGAGGAGCACCCACAAGCAGGAGAAGCAAAGCTTTTTTGATATCTTCATGTCCATAAATCTCAGGGGCCAGAGATCGAGACAGCTTATTGTAAATGTCACCATCCTCAGCCAATCGTGCAATCTGCTCTTCCTCATCTTTCTGGAACTCATATCTGTAGTTTATAATAGAAAAGGTTAAGATGCTTTCTGATATTGTGGACACACCAAAGCAACTTTATAACTTAAGCAAATGCCAAACACATGGAATCAGTTTACTAAATAAGATATTTCTTCAGAGTTAAAGGTGTAGTATAGGCTTACTCCTCGTATTTCTTCTTGAAATGAGTCACAGCTGTTGCTTCCAGATATGTGTCTGCTACTAGACCAGCTCGAAGTGCCTTAAACCCAGTGTAAGGAATGGGAAGAAAAATCCCTGAGAATTCAACAACGTCGCCAGGTGCTACCTACAAGGGTTTAAGGAATCTAGTTAGAAATTAACAAAAAAATTACCAAAAATAATAATAATATATATTGATTTGAGTCCCGGTATATAAATAGAAACACAACCTTTCTTGTCAACTCTCCTCTTAGATGAACAGTCATTGACCGTGGGATATGCCCTTTAGGTACGTGCTCAGCCAACTCTTGCATCTTAGCCTGCAACATAGTGAATTATCATACTCATCAATTTCAATATCAATGGCAACATTCGCATAAAACGAACATCAAATCAACCAGAACAGAACCTCCTGAAACTTTAAAAACTTTGATGCCCTGAGCTGAAGAATAGGATTTCCGGATTTGCTGTTAAGGCGACAGCGGCTGGAGGGGCACTTAAACAAAGGCATGAAAACTCTTGATGTAACTTCCTGAGTTAGTATGTAAGAGAAACATAATCAGAATTAGTAATTATAAAAAAATGAAAAGAAACTAGATCTGGCAGGGAAGGTTAGGTACCTGGTAGATTTCATGACCACAATCTTCACATGTGTATACAGCAACTGCCATAAGCGGCTTGACATCAGAACAACGGGTCACAATACCAGCAATCCTGACAAGCTGCCCAATGTGTGAAGCCTTAACCTCCCTGATGGTGGATGGCCTTCCCTTTGAAGGAGCTTTAAAATAAACCTCACTGAATAAAAATAAATTCGTTAGCAAACAAATAGATTCACTCAAGACATGGGAATATCAGTAGCAATCCACTAACAATGCAGAACCTCTCACAAATAGACCAGATAATTGGTATAAACCTAATCCTGAGACCTAAACCACAACATGTAATATTAGTTTAGTGACAAACATCACTCGATTCTGTGAACTCTAGACTTTAGCTATGGCGCTTTCCTACTTGAGCTAACAATACTTGGTGATAACTGGTATAAAACTTACTAAAATCTTTTAATCTCAGAAGGGATTTGCTGCCGCGGATCAGAAACATCAGCATTATCAGTTGGGTCCTCAGCTCTCTGTGTCATGAGAATGTCATGATCATCATCTGGAAACGCCTCTGTGGGTTCAGGAAGCAGCTCGTCAATAGCAGAGGAGAAAATGGAAACATATCGGCGAGTGTTCTCAGTCAGGCGTCCGATAAACTCATGATAATCATCAAAACCCTTGTCCTGTAATAACATCAACAACAAAGAGACAGGTAACGTAAGCTCATTTTGATTTTTTCCGACATCTAAAAAAAAACGAAACAGCAGGAGAGACAGAGAACAACTCACATTGATTAGGTCCTGAAGATCGATCTGAACAGCCCGAACCTTACGATTCGCAACTTCTTGCTACAAAAATAAAATAAAAATCAAGACTGTTACTTTTATCTATTAAACCCTAAATTAATTAATGAATCTACCAATTTCAATTAGATTGTTAATCAAACCCTAAATTAACAATGGATAGCCCAAAAAGGGGGGAAATTGAAAGGAGCCCAGAAATCAATTTCACAAAATATGAGATTCGCTAGAACCCTAGATGAGAAACCCTAATTGAATCTACCGATTTTTTCAATTAGATTGGTAATTGATCGTATAAACCCTAAAATTAGGGGGATTTCGCTATAAACCCTAGACGAGAAAAGAAACTCACGAGGATCTCCAAGTACTTAGATCTGCCATTAGCGTCGATGAAGTTCGCGAGAAACTCCTTGGCAAGCGCTGCAAACAATGAAGGGGTAAAGAACAAAAGAGGAAGAGTTTATCGAGAATCAAAGAGGAAGGAAGAGATGTTACCTTTATCAGCTTCGAAGTCGTGCTCTTTCATGGCTGAGAGACTCTTAGGCTATAGCGAGAGAGAGAGAGTGAGAGAGAAATGAGGAGTGACTGCAAAATCTGGCGGCAAAGGCTATGTAAATGGAGATGAGATTTAGGCGGGAAAATTATACGACAGAGGCGCGGGGGTTAAATGGACGGCCCAGATCTAAAAACATGGTGATCACCACAAAAGACGAAAGTACCCCTAGCAGTAAAGAAGAGAAAAAAATTAGTGTGGCTGCTGGGAATCGAGCCCAGGTCTCCACGGCCACAACGTGGGGTACTAACCACTATACTACAGCCACTTTGGTAATTATAATTGTACGATGGATAATATTATTGCAATGTTTGTTCGGTTTCCAGTTTGATTCTTTGACATTTATGCAATGTTCTAAAAAACGGTACTAGGTATAAGCTGCAACTCGTTACTATCCGAAACAATTTTTTTTTAAAATCTGATTTATACCGATTTATATGATTCAAATTGATTTAAACTTTCGGTTAAAAACGATCTAAATATATTAATTTAAGCAATAATGTTAATATATATCTAAAAATTTGTCTAATTTCTTTTGTTTTCATATCTATTTTTGATAATTTATCATAATAATTTTATATTTTCATTTAAAAATAAAAATATTTCATATAAATATTATATATATAAATAAATCAATAATTCGTTAAAATTGCCTAAACCTCAAATAATTTCTAGACGCTAGTCTTCTCGGCCGACAATATCTTAAACATTGCATTTATGTGCAATAAAAAGTTGGCAAGATGTCAACTTTAATCTTCCCTTCTTATTACGAAAACTACGTTTAGTGTTTGGCCTACTGACACATCCATCACCCTACGATTCATCATCCCATAAAAAAACATTTGTCTATAAACTATAAAGCTATGATTTTGATATGACTTGTGTGATTCTCATTCTATTCATCTCTTATTGTCTCTCATCAAAACCTTGTGTATATAAAAGCTATGACATGACTTGTGCGATTCTCCTTCTATTCGACCTCTTTATGTCCACAAAACATGAGGCCATTTATGATTTTTCATCAAACAAAATAACAAACACACACACAAACGAGTCTTGAATTTATTTTTTGAGTCTACAAAAAATCGTGCTTGTAAGTCTCTTCAATGATCTCTACAAATTTCTTGAATATTGTTCTTTCTTCAACCTAGGACGGACCACGACCAAACAATCTCAATCACACATGTCTTGATCCTTCTTTTACTTTCTTTCACAAAAAAAAAAACAATCTTGTTCATGTTTCTTCTTTTGTTTTTGCCAGGGGAATAAGATCGGAATCAAAAAGAATATAAGAACAAACACTTTCTCAAGATGACATTTGGCAAAAAGGTTATTATTCTTGTTTTTAACCCAAAAAAAAAGAAAAAATAATTGTGAAAATAAAAGACATGCAAATCAGGAATTAAATATTAATTTGTGTGGAGATAAGGTACCAAACTCTTTGTAGATTTTTCCTTGTTAACGTCATCTCTTTCCCATCAACGATCTACCAAACAGGAATCTACACACAATTGAATCCCATCCACGTGAATATACCCTTTCATGTTTTTTTTTTTCTGTCTCAGAAAACGTAAGAAGCAGATCAGACACAAAGAGAAAGGAGAAAAAAATGGCAGGAGGGTCGTTTGGTCCGAGCGGTGTGGCTAAGGAAAGAGCAGAAGAATACCAAGGGAAAGTCACTAGCTATGTCATCATCGCTTGCCTTGTTGCAGCCATTGGTGGAGCCATCTTTGGTTATGACATTGGAGTCTCAGGTTTTGGAATCCATATAATAATCTGAAACGTTGTCTGAAAATGGGTTAAGAAGAGATTTTGAGTTTTGTTTTTTGTTTAACAGGTGGAGTCACATCAATGGATGAGTTCCTTGAGGAGTTTTTCAAAACGGTTTATGATAAGAAGAAGAAAGCTCATGAGAGTAATTACTGTAAATATGATGATCAAGGCTTAGCTGCTTTCACTTCTTCACTATACTTGGCTGGTCTTGTTTCCACTCTGGCTGCTTCACCGATTACAAGAAACTATGGAAGGCGTGCGAGTATTGTCTGTGGTGGGATTAGCTTTCTTGTTGGAGCTGGTTTGAATGCTGGAGCTGTTAACTTACCAATGCTTCTTGCTGGAAGAATCTTGCTCGGTGTTGGCATTGGGTTTGGGAATCAGGTTAGTCAGACATAACACATTGTTTTGGTTGTCTTTATCTTCATGAAAACTTAACCTGGTTCTGTCTTTTTGTACTCAGGCGGTTCCTTTGTACTTATCAGAAGTGGCACCAACACATCTCCGAGGTGGTCTGAACATGATGTTTCAGCTAGCTACAACTCTTGGGATCTTCACAGCCAACATGGTTAATTACGGTACTCAACAGCTTAAGCCTTGGGGATGGAGACTCTCTCTTGGTTTAGCTGCTTTTCCAGCTCTGCTCATGACGCTAGGCGGGTATCTCTTACCAGAAACTCCAAACAGTTTGGTCGAAAGAGGGTTAACGGATAGAGGAAGACGAGTTCTGGAGAAGCTAAGAGGAACAGATAACGTAGACGCCGAGCTTCAAGACATGGTAGATGCAAGCGAGCTAGCTAACTCAATCAAACACCCGTTCAGAAACATTCTGAAGAAACACAATAGGCCTCAGCTAGTTATGGCCATATGCATGCCAATGTTTCAGATCCTTACGGGCATAAACTCAATCCTCTTCTACGCTCCTGTCCTGTTTCAGACAATGGGGTTTGGAGGAAACGCTTCTCTCTACTCATCAGCGTTGACAGGAGCTGTTCTTGTCCTCTCAACTTTGATCTCCATAGCACTAGTGGATAAGCTAGGACGACGAGCTCTCCTCATCAGCGGAGGGATACAAATGATAATCTGTCAAGCCATAGTGTCAGTGATCTTAGGACTCAAATTTGGAGAGAACCAAGAGCTGTCAAAAGGGTACTCAATAGTAGTAGTCATCTTCATCTGCCTCTTTGTTGTAGCCTTTGGATGGTCATGGGGACCGTTAGGATGGACCATACCGAGTGAGATCTTTCCATTGGAGACACGTTCAGCTGGTCAGAGTATCACAGTCGCTGTGAATCTTCTCTTCACTTTCATCATAGCTCAAGCTTTCTTGTCTCTACTCTGTGCGTTTAAATTCGGAATCTTTCTGTTCTTTGCTGGATGGGTCTCAGTGATGACAGTCTTTGTCTACTTCTTGTTGCCTGAAACCAAAGGAGTGCCCATTGAAGAGATGACACTCTTGTGGAAGAAGCATTGGTTCTGGAAAAAAGTTTTGCCTGCAACAAATCTTGATGAAGGTGAGAGTAACAACAATGAGAGGAATAGTTCTGTATGAAGATAGATATAAAGACTTATAGTAAACTGGTGTTGTAAGGTTATTAGCTTTCTGATTTTTTCAACAACAATCAAGAAAGTATTATGTTATATGCATCCGCCTAGTCGACAAATTGGGTCTAATCGAAACAATGTTTTAGAAAGTGTTAAAAAAACGGTTTAATAATCCTTTATAAGAAGCCTAACCACCACCTAGCAATTTTTTTGAATATTGTGTTATAATATGATTTTATTGCATAGGTAAAGAAAGATGTGATCATCATCACGACAAAACACACAACACAAAAAGCCATAGAAAGAGTCACAGTGACTGTTTGAGCAGCGTTCATCTTTGCCTCTTGTCTTTGTCAAGATTCTTCAGACATCTGATTAAACAGAGACGGCTGCAAGAAAACATTCTAGGGTTTCCTGAATCTTTTCTTAGTTCTTCTTCTCCAAGAAACATGGAATAGGAAGAGAGCTTGGAGGAGGAGAAACTGAGCTAGAAGCACCGGCGTAATCTACGGAGAAGACCATCTCCAATCCTGCTCCGATCTGCTTATGCACAGTCTCTGGTTCAGGTCCGATTCTGTCTAAGATCATATCGACATCACTCAGAACAGGTTGTTTTAAACTGTCTTGATTGGCGCAGTTACTACGAAACGCGCTCAGTGTCTCGCCGCGTTTGAGGATCTTGACTTGTCCCATAACAAGATTGGTGTTCGGCGCCGGGGATACAACCAGCGTCTTAGACTGAGACACCGTGGAGGAACGGTTGATTCGGCGAGGAGCAGCGTGAGAGTGACGGCGGAGACGAGAATTAGGGTTACGGTGGAGTAGGGTTTGGTGATCGAATCGATGGTTCAACGAGTTTCGAGAAGAGAGAATAGCGGTGGCCATCGCTTTTAGCTATGTTTTGATTAGAAAGATTACTATTTTTAAAGATGTGAAGGAACCTCTTTATATATAGAGACAATCCGTGACTCGACCGACCGACTAAGAATATTTTAGTAACTTCTATTTAACTTAGGGGAAGGTAATTTTCACTTCTAATTTAGTTTTTTTTTTTATTATTTAGATAGGCATGAGACTTATTACCTATGATTCGGATCCAAGATCCGTTCCAAAATAAGATATCCGGATAGTAAAATTTTGGATCCGTCCAAACGGGATCTGGATATCTTAATTTTTAAATTCAAATATCCAGATCCATATTTTAAAAATATATTAATTTTTTATTTTTATTAATACTTATTTTTGATACATTGATACTTATGCATAAAATAAATTTTATAATATTATATTTTAATTTTATTAATATTATATGTGATATATATATATATATAAATATTTAATTTATGTATTATTTTAAAACTTTTGTATTTTTTTTAATTATTTTTAGCCGTATTAGAATCCAAATTTCTGCGAATATTACAATATTTAGACGGATATCCAAAGTCTGGATACCCGAATCTGAATACCAAAATTACGAATCCAAATCCAGATGCCATAAATTTCCCATATATCCCCTAGATTTAGGGACTTTAATGTATTAGCTTTTGCCCAAGAAAAAAATAATGTATTACCTCAGATCAGATGTACCAAAAAAAGAAACATGAGATACGAAACATAATTGGTTTTGAGTTACAGCTTATTATTTTCAAGAAGAAGCTGTGCTGTTGTTATTGTTGTTGTTGTGTTCCTTAGATTTAGCGAGCTTAGCTTGTATGAGTTTGTCCAAGATTGGTGGCTCCAATGGAGTCACATCAAGACACCTCTCCGAAGCCGCAACGATCACCTGTTATTACAAAACACACACAACACGGCAGAAGAATGAATGGTCAGTTGCAGAAAGCTAGACACAGATATACTCAGGTGGCTTATGAGAATAAAACAAAGGGAAAGGAAAAGGTTTTGATCTTAAATCACCTCATCGAGCAAGAAGTCAATTGCAGCTTCGTCCTCAACTGTTTCTTTCAGAGGAGCTTTTAAGAACTGAATGTCTAGCTGAATCTGCTGGAATCCACTCCTGTTAAACGTTTGGAGCCGTACATATTCTTGCAAACTCTTCAGACACAGCTTCACTGTTGTCGTCACAACCGATTCCTGTTAAGTAGTATGTTAAACATCTGATTCGTGTTTGATGCTATAACTACGAGGAAGTCTCTTATATTTTGTTTTCTGTTATTACCTGGGTAAATTCGACCTTGGTGAATATTTCTACTTTTTGCTTGAACAGCTTTGCAAGATGTGTCTCGAAAAGCTGACTTCTAGCTCTCTGTGAGTTCGACCGTGCCATCTTATCGCTATGTAGTGTAGTGCTCCTTGATGAGGTTGTAGTGTTACTTCCATTGCTGTCTGATCTTTTGTGCTTACGGAAAGTCCCTTGTGGTAAAATCTGTTTCACTTCTTTACTAACTTCTTCTAACTGCCAGGAATTAGAAAAAAGGTTTTGAGTTATACGCATGTTCTTTAGTTATTATATATACTAGAGATTGAAAAGAGAAGAGTTGTCAAAACCTGTTGAAGAAGCATATCGACATACATGTGAACCTCTCGTGGCTCCTTGTGCTGCATAATATTTAGAAAACAATTTACTGGTAAAATGCTTCTTTAAGAAGATTTAGTCACAGAACAACAAGGTTACCTTAACCCAGTTTGGTGTCTTGAACCTCTTTCTTAGTACATTCGATATCTTCTGCGTTCTCGTGTCTATGTACTGAAACATGAAATGGTTTAGTTAGTTGATGTTTAAGTTTTTGTAAAAAGACATCAAATCTTAGAGTTTGATTCATACATGCTGGAGAAGTTTCTCGCTGGCTGCGTGGAAGATCCGGCAAAGTTCTCCAGGAATAAAAGCTTGGGAGTTTCCGCCAGAGAAGGAAGCAGTTATTTCCTGTGGAGTTTCTCAATTTCCTTAACCATTGTCGTTTAAACTTATTACATCAAGCAGTAGGTGTAAGACTCGTTACCTCAGCAATTCTCGGGATGACCTTTTGTTCGATGACGACAGAGAGTTGCGCCAGTACAAGGATGAGACCAGCATGAATTTTCTCACTCGATTTTCCTTCTATCAAACCTTCAGTGTCGTTTGATGAGCTAGTTTTTCCTGAGAGCACTAGGAAGTGAGATTCAAGTGACCTGAAGAAGTCTTGAAAACCTTTCTGAATCCAAATAATGAGTAAGTCGTTCATCTTGACAAATATTCCAGTGTTTTCATCAAGAAGCTGACGGAAGTCCTGAGATGAAATAAAAACATATAAGCGTTTTCTGAGGATGAAATTTGCACAGAGGAAATTATCGCCAAAATTAAAACACTGATAAATAACAGAAGAAGGAATCTACCTGAAATATATCTGCAGTGCCTTGAAGAATCGCCTTTCCACTAGCTTCAAGGACAACCTTCAGTACTTCCCCATCAACTACTTCCTTTTGGTTGATATCGAATTTTAAGATTGTATCTGCCACGTATAGAGACCTTATTTCAGTTCTGAGTTCTTCAAAGTCTAACAAAACTTCCAAGAAGAAATTAATCTACTATTGGACACTTGCTGCTTGCTACCTTTGTCAAATTACTCAATAAGGCTATGTCACAAGACGTATTATGGATTATTCTAGCTTTACTCATTCTTTCTATTTCCATTGCTAAGATATTCTGAATCCAGTAGATATTAAGAAACAGCAAACCTGATATATCTTGTTGAAGATGAGAAAAGGTCCTCGCGACAAATTGCTTCAGAGTGACCTGGGCAGCCTGAAATGACAAGTACTAGTAAACATATGTAGCTCCACTCATCATAACAGGAAAAAGGACCACTGAAAACAGTTGAGGGGCAACCTCCGCAGATAAATCAGAGAGCGCAGCCTCAGGTAGAACCTCGTCCATAAGTACCACATCTTCCCATATAATTCCTATGTCAAACAGAAGTAAGACAAGGTATATGGTTATTAGACTCGTTTAATCGAATCTTTCAGAGGGAAAGGAAAGCAACGTAAGGAAATAGACAGTAGTAAGACAACAGCAGGAGGAATAGCAATGTACTCACGAAAAATTCCAAGAAAGTGGGCTGCAGACACCCGTTTTCTTATATATAGTTCCATGTTCTCAAAGTGCCTAACAACCGCAAGTGTTAGAAATTCAGTAAGCCAGACAAAAAAAAAATCTCGGCTTATGGATATGTATCAATCAAAAAGAACAATACATTGTTGTTAAGGCTCTCGCGAGTTTAAAAAGTCTTTCTTCCGAGTCAGGGAATATTTCTCGATAAGCACGCATAGCCTCAGAAAATCCACGCACAGCGTCCTACCATAAAAAGGAGGAAAACATTAAAATATTGAGTGAAAAGCTTGTCAAGTCTGCTAAAAGCCTAAAACAAAAGAAACCAAAGGAAATACTTATCAATGTGAAGACTAGTAAGCAACAAAGTCCACTAAAAAGCAGTTGCTGATATTCAAAGTGCTTAGCAGATACAATCAGTATTGATGTATTCAATTGCAGTCGTCAGAAACAGAAGAGACAAGGAAGTCGCATATATAATGTTTACCTCATGAATTTTAGCAGGACCTTGGTTATTGCTTTCCTCGTCCTTAGATGAAGCATTGTGCTCTGCAAGTTTACTTGCCTCCTCGGGATTTATTTGAAGACCATCAAGAGATTGTTCCAGCTTTTCTAACAGTTTGTCCTTTAAGCTATCAATCTGCAGTGAGTACAATCCAAATTCATGTCAACGTAACCAGTAATACCTCTATGCAACCCAAAAAAATTCAGTTGCATATAATGGAGTATGAATGCTTTAGCACATTATACAGGTCACAAATGATTGATCAGAGAGAAACAACTAACAGGAACATCTAACTGCTTAAGAAGCACTGCAGCTTCAGCTCTCGCCTGTATGGATTCTGAATCCGAAAAGAGCTTTGTCTGTTGAAAAGAAAGACAAGCTAAGTTTCTCACTATCAAGAATGCAAAAAGCAATATCAGGTATATAAATGCATACTTCTATTTAATTAAGACTATTATAGACTAATAGGCCGAAAAGTTACACCTGCAAGTTCTTTATGATGATTTCTATAGCTTCTTCAGAAGCTCGTCTGCAGTCTTTGAATGATGTATCACCGTATACCTAAAAAGAATGAGAAATTCTTGTTAAATAAAATATTCCCGTGCATATATATATTAAGAAAGCAAAGTGCGCCACTAACACTAAAAGAAGACTACAACAAATGGCAAGTTATCCGTAGACAGATATATAAACCTTGAGAATTGGCATTGCTCCAGTATAGAACCTGACAGCATCCCCATAGGCTTCAGACTTGATGCATTTTTGGAGTCGTGCAGGTAAATCATAAATGAACTGCTCAATTTTTACCAAAAAAAAAAAGTAGTTTTGAGTAAATTCACAATAGCAAGCAGCAAACCACTGATGATGATCAGTCAAGAACAAGAAAAACATACAATATACCATGTAAAACGAGGAGCTAAGCAGCAATGAATCATTACAAACCTGAACTTTACGAAGAAGATTCCGTGTCCGGTGCAGTTTCTCTATATGTTCTCTCTTTTCAAAAAGAGAAGTGTTGACCCCATCACTCCTTGATTGCACTGACATTATCTGGAGAGCTCATGCTATGTGTTAGAAGTTCATACAAAGATTAAATCAAAAACCATTTGTTCAAAAAAAAAAACCTTGTGAAGAAGTTGATCCATATTGCCTTCCATCCCAAAAATATTACTCTTCATCCTACCAGATAAAGAATCAACATATCTGAACTTAGTATAAACACATACTTAAAAACAATCCACGAGTTGTTTACAAGGTACCTCTTGATTGTATCTGTAGCACTGATGAACTTATTGTAATTCTCATAGACTAGCATTTGCAAATCTGTATCCAGATTCTTAATCTCAGCAGCCATTTGAACATGTCTTTGCAAAAGCACATCTAGATTCGACTTCTTAATCTACACCACAAGATCGTTGCACAATTTTTTTCTCAAATCTAAATCGCAAGAAACTTCATATTCGTAATCCGAATCGAAATCGAACCGAGACTAACCATGAGATCCATGTACTGATCAGCATCGAAGGAAGGGCCGTTGATGTTGTCGAAAGAGGTGCTGATCGAGGAAGTAGTGGTGGAGATGGAAGGATCGGGAGTGTAGAAGCTCGAGAGTAGATCTCTCATTCTCCTCGCCTTCTCGTCCATCGGAGCCGCCTCCGTAGCCATTTTTTCTGTTACCGGAAGAAAATTTGAAGACAACGTAGATCCGATCAATCAATTCATGATGAATCCGATGATCTATTTGATATACTTACATGGTGAAGGTCTCGGAAGATGAGAAACTAGAAACGGTGACGTATCCGGTTCGAACTATGTCGAGGTATTGTTTAAACCCGTTTCTGGGAACTCTGTAAACCGAAAACCGGTTCAGTGGTTTGGGATTACCTAGATCCCGATTGTTTATATGGTTTTTAGATTTTGGTTTTTATCTTTTAGTCTTTGGATTTTCTTTCTAATATTCTAAATAATTAAAAATATTTAGAATAATTTTTGGGTTTTTGGTTACAATTAAAAATAAACAAAAATCAAGTTAATTTTATAGATTAGTATAAGAAAAATAATTATTATCATATTTTTATACAATAAATATGAAAAAAGTTTTGTCATAAAAAATATGAAAAAAATATTATATAAAAATATCCTAAAATACACCTTAAAAAGTTTTATCATCAAATGAGAAAAATAATCAAAATAAACTTTATTAAATAATGTAAATATATATTTATACCGTTTGAGTTAATTAATCTAGATTTAGGGTTTAGAGTTATGGGATGGAATTTTGGAGGTGAAGTTTAAAATTAAAAATAAGAAAAACATTAAAATTTTCAAAATAAAAAGTTTAATTTGGTCTTTTTTTTCTTAAAGATTAATTATTGTTTAGGGTTTAATGTTAAAGGGATGAGTCTGAGTTCCTAAATGTTTTATAAATATTTAAAAAGATCAATTTACTCTATTTTCATCATAAATTTAGAATATTTTTAAAAATAGTCATTCATTAAATTAAAGGTAAATTTAAAAAGTGGTATCAAACTTGTGGTAGAATTGAAATTTCTCCATCAACTACTTTTAATAATTTTGATTATTAAAATTATATATATAAATAATTTTTGATGAGAACTATATATATATATATAATACATATAAACCTCCAAAAATCTGGTATCTTCACAGCTAGGTTCGTAAAAATGGATTGTTGGAAAGTTTTGTTTATTTATTTATTTAAAATCAGAAGATGCCACCATTTTATCTCTACAAAACCGCGTATTTGTAGAAAAGAAAGAAGCCCACCAAGTTTGACACTTGCCCATGAAATAAATCAAGTAGACAAATGTGGTTTTGTGCATGGGTGGACGCGAATCAAATATCTCCATGATTTTTAGTATTTGTGATTTATTTTGTATTTTACGGATATCTAATTTTTCGATTTGCTTTGTTTCGGAGAAATACGGATATCCGGCTTTTCAGATATCCATTTTTTTTTGATATTTGTGAATATTTACGGATATCTCATCTATTTTATTTAATACAAGTAAATCTAGAAAACTATAAAATTTGTTTTTAAAAAAGTATTTTTACATAATAAAAAATAAAAAATAAAACTAAATGAAACTATGTGTTCCATAAATTTCTAAAATTAATCAAATTTTCTTATAAACACAATTTTTTTTTGAAAATTTCCGTTTTTATAAATATTTTAGAAGTAAATTCTAAATAAAATTAATAAAATGATATGTTAAAATAATAATTTTATAAAATTATACATATAAAATCTATATTTATTTGTAAATATGCATCTATTTGTATAATGTCGAATCGGATCGGATATCCGGCTCTAAATTTTTTAGTATTTGTGGTTTGCTTCGTTTCTAACGGATATTAACTTTTAGTATTTGTTTTGCTTGGACGACTTATAGATATTTGTATTTTACGTATGAAATCAAATTTAACGGATAAAATGCCTACTTTTGAGTGATCTATAAATACAGTTGTGGTCTGTGACAATTGAGAGAAGAACAAACTGACAATGAAGAAAACAACACAAGCTTTTTTATTTCTTCTTCTACGCTTGGTGCTTCTTATATGCCTAGTCTTTCAGGTTCATGTCACAGAGGCTAGAGGTCAGTGTTCTTCTTACTATACTCTCTCTCTCTCGTTTGGTGTTTTTCCTTTTTTAACATATTGACTTGTGTGTTCCAAGTCCCGGCGAAAATGCCCACATTTCCCTCCCTTCCATGTAGAGCTGCTCCAAGAGGAAGTGGAGTTACGGGAATAATTAACACGCAGTGTCGAACGATTCGAAGACCTCCTCGTGGTAATTAGTGACCTCCGTCCACTACGAATAAAAACTCTACTCTTCTGTTTAGTTAGACCATCTTAGACTGAGAAGTCACACATATCCGGTTTGTATGCTTCGTTGATCTTAGTTCTTATTTATGTTTAATGTACTTAATTAATAAGGAATAAATGTTTTTTTTTTGTGATTTTCCACCTTTCTGTACTATTTTGTGACAAAACTTGTTTGAATGCTATTTGGAATATTTTACTTCTATTATTTAACATAACTCAGATGAGATTCAATGTTATTGCTGCGGATAATTAATTGAGGAAGCAATTCTTTCTGCTTAGAGTGGGACGTTGACATTTTCTTCTAGCTTATAAAACTTCCCGTCTATTTCAGGATAAAATAGAAAAGAGGTAAATCTCTCAAATAATTTTTTTTTAAGTTTTTGTCATAAAAAAATAGATCCTAAACAAAATGATAAAAATATTATATTTGTATTTAAAAGTTTAACATTTTTTTAATTTTACACTTCATCTCCAAAACTTCACCTCATAACTTTAAATTTAGATTAATTAACCCACACTCTTTAATATAATCTATTTTGATCACCTTTTTTCTTTGGGTGCTATTTTAAAAACAAAAAATATTTTAAATATATTTTGGTCATTATCTCAATTATAGAAAACTTATAATAAAGAGACACATTTCCATAATTGAGAATATGGAAGGACCAAACATTTCCAAACAATATTTAACACTGATAATTATCCTTACTAGCCCCAACAGTTCATAAACTGTAAGTCCCCTATACAAAGATGAAAGTTCCAGCTTGAAAATAAAAAGGTAACTTCAATATATCATCTTTAACATTGAGCCTCTCTTTTTCTTTTAGTTTAAAATTCATTTTTAACCTTTAAAATCAATGAGATTGGTGCTTTCTAGCTCGACGATGAGTGATGGAAGAATCATCTTTCTTGGAGGAGCCTTCAGGTTTGCGAGCCCAAGCTGGTGCTTGGTCTGGTCCATATCTGTAGTCATAGAACAGCTCCTCACTCGCCTCTATTCGTTCGTTTGCAAATATTCCCACCCTGTGATCTCCTGCCACAAACATCACCTTCCAAGACCAAAACAAACAAGACCCATAATATAAGTGTTCTTGTCTACACATAAACCAAAAAACTCTTTCCACATCAACTTTACTGAAGAAGATAACATGATCACATGGTTGTTACTATGTAGCTGGATAATATGTGTACAAATACGTTATAAAGATTGTGGAGACAAGTGTCTTTTGATAAAGCTAGATTTGATCATTTGATCATTACAATGCTAGTAGCGCTTAATTTCCTACAGAATAATGGTGTTTTCTATTTAATGTAATCTTGTTCCTTCATCGTAGGTACTAATCCTAGTTCACATTCAGAATCATTTGGGTAACTAGAATCGAGAGGGAAGGTCAATTCACTAAAATATCAAGTGGTTTTATTAACGTAAGAGTACGTTTTAATACCTTAGCGTAGCAATTAGGTTTTGCTGAGTGATTTGCAAACTTCAGCTTGTCTCCTTTACGTTGAGCATCGAGGACGAACTGCAAAATTTTAAACACCAACTTATAAATTACATAGTTCAACTAGAAAAACATTCGACAAGGAAGGTGGGAGACTAGTCACCTGATCATTCAAGTCAAAGAGGAAGGATGAATTTGCACGGTCATATATTTTCCCACGCTTATCTGCCTCACGGTGTGAGATCAATTCCCCAGTGTATTCTCCGAGATACTCATTTTTGCTCACCGAGTTCTGATGATGATCCAATAAGATTACTTACAGACAGAGAAAAGTACAAAACCGCAGTTGAAAAATAGAATGACGTTCACATTCTTACCTTTAGAAAAGCACCCCATCCAGCAACATCAGACTTACCCAAGAGGATCTGGTAAATAACACATGTAAAAATAGATTTGTGAACAATATAATAGCCCTTTTTGAAGAAGATGATGATAATGATGACATTATATACCCTCTGCTGTTGCCTCAGGAGAAGTCTCATGTTTCCGCATTGGCCTTCTCCGCGTCTTGGTGCTTCGCCCAGAGAACCATCCCCACAGCTGATAAAACAAGCAAGTCCTTCCAAATTAGTCATCAAATACCGGATGTAAATGGCAACTCGAGAGATTTGGATTTGAACTGACTACCTAACCCAGCAATTTCTGCAAACATCTGGATCGCATTCTCTATCAGCAGCAAAGCACGGACACTGCCTGCTTCTGCATTGACTCTTTGCACAGTGACATCCTCGGAAACGGTTTTTGCAACTTTTCGAGCACCTGTATTAAAATCAACAGATGGGTTATACAAGATACTGTATTGCTTCATTTGACGTTTAATTTGTTTGCATACCCGCAATATTTCTCGCAGCAAGTTTCATTAGTTAGACAAGGGCACTCCTTTCCGCACATTGACAGGCATCCACATGGTGTGTATTGCTTACATGACGGGTTTTTGCCACCGGCTATTCTTTTCCAGACAGATGGATGACCAGCTGACTTTGTAGAGTATTTTAGCTTCCGGGCTTTGCCTTTTCTACGGAACAATCTTGTCCTTGGAGGCACCTCATCATCCTGTGAAGTTAAAATTAAAATACGAGAGAGAAGTATAAAGTAAAATATGATTCTGACAAATATGGCATGATAATATCGAGAACATCCCAAACAAAACAACCACTTGTCTAAGCCAACTTATAGAGAGTCACCTATCGTTTTCTTTTACCAAATATATTTTCGAGGAGTTTCTTTCTTATGAAGATCTCTAATAACTGTATCAGCCTGGCCAACTAATTTCTCATACACCAATGCCCAAAGTTGTAGAGACGAGAAAAATTAAAAAGATACCTCATTCCCTCCGTCAGTCCTGCCATCATCCAACAGAAAATTTGGAGTGCTAGACCTCCGAATGACTGAAACTTCGTTTTCACGCATGTAACTGGAGACTTCTAGGCATGTCTTCAAGCCAGAAAGCAGGTTTCTTGCAATAAGACAGCTGAACCAGCAAGGACAAACGTACTATAAGTAAAGAGATGTTTTGTGTTTTGAATAATAATATTTACCAAGATTCAATCTACCTGTTTCTCCCAAACATCTCGACTCCCTTCAAGTAAAGATCCTTCTCAATAGGCTTCCACTCTGTAGATGGTCGACTTGTCTCAGACGTTTCTCCAATAAGCATTGTCTCGTTTCCACTGCCATGCTCCGGCTGAAAAACTGAGGAACCACCATCATGGACTGCATTATCTGGAATAGGCTCAACTACTTCTTTTAAGCTGGCTCCTGATGAGTCTCTATTTACTTCATGTGTATCAGGTGTTCCACCTTGATCACCCTCTAGTCTAGATATAGGATTGACAAATGCCACTTTTGTATCTGAGACTGCAGTTTTCTGTTTCTTGTTTGATAAATTAGGCAGATCATTGGAGTCTTCTAGTCTTGGGGCCTCACGCTTTCCCCTAATTTCGTGATCTTGTTCTATACCAGAGGATGAATCTGAGTTCTTGGAACCAAGAGTAGTCTTTTCAACTGGCAGATTCACACCACCACCAGCATCATGAGGGTCATCACAGGAGCCAACCTTGCTACATCCCTCTTCTGAAGCTTTTTCCTCTGTTTTAGATGAAAAGTTACTGCTTCCTCCTGGTACTTCTCTGACCGCCTTAAGCAAAAAACCATTAAAATACGAATGGTGGTGATTAAGACTTCGTAACCAAGAGAAGCTCATACATAAAACATGACTACGCACTCGTACAAATTTGATGAAAGGTCATTATTCTAGCAGCGCATACATGCCAAACCTTAACCCTATTTGGCGACATACAACATCAATTCCATGAACTGGCTTTTCTAAATAATTTATAATTTACTGAGGATAGCACTAGACCGAAAACACTTCATACTTTGCTACGATTATATATGTGTCTGTGAGCGTGTAAAGAGAAATAGAGAGATAAACCTCGAGGTAACAATGTGTGCTGCAGGGGTTCCTATCACCTTCATAATCAGACCAATAAGGCTGTTTTTCACTCTGTCAACCAAAGTCCTTTGGTTAAGTTATTCACTGAAACTTAATCAATACAACTAAAGAAAGTAACGACTGGTTCAAGCTTACAGCACTAATCAAAGGCTGAGAACATCCATGCAGACGACAGTCAAACACCTGTTAGAACACCAAAAACTAGTAAATATGCAAAGACTTAGTAACATCTAATCTCTATGTTACAAAAGAGCTATCCAAGTACCAAGCAACGGCGGCAAAAAAGATTATCAAAAGAATCTAGAGCAGCACTAAGACCCTTTTCCAGAGATATCCCCAGCTTGAATCCGGAATCAGAGAAGGCTTCAACATTCTGTTGATTTTTCAACTTTAGCTCATTGTATCTTTCCTGCAGCAGAAAGGAGAGTCAGAAATAACTCTTGATTATGTATAACAAGACCAGAAACACATCATCAGATAAACCATACGAACGAGGTGGCTAAAACCACACCAGAATGTCTGAAGCATCTAAGCTGAGGAACTGGCAGAGAGCATCCTGCACTTCCTCACCTATGCCATACTCCTGCCCAATCAGCCTGCGAATTTAAATCAAACCAGGTTATTTCAGAACTACTGCTAATGAAGAGTCTTACATAATGAAATCTGATATAAAGACATAGATGTCATCTTTCTTTAGCATCAACAAATTCGATTCATTCCACCCAGGATTACAAGTATACCAGCATCACAGCTTCCTCCTATTAGAACATATGACAGTCCATGATACACACTCTCTGAAAAACTAACCATATAATGCGGTCTTCACCCTCAGAATATTCACGTTTTTCTTCCTCAGGTTCTGGATCTTCTTCGCTATCGCTACAGATCAGCGTCTCCCCACCATGTTGATCATAGTAGATTTGTCTCCGACCAACCACAGACTGATCTTCAACCATTCTTTGATTTCTGCATTGTTAGGGGGTATATTCAGAACACATAATAAGAAAACAGTGATGAGTGATCCAGCCTATTGTTCATTGTTCAACGAATTTTGGACAGCATGCTCCAAAGCAAATTTAGAAATAATCAACTAAAATGAAAGTCACAACGCAATACAGAAAAAGAAAACAGATAATTAAAAAGAAGTATAGAAGACGATGACCACAACATCTTTTTCTTCTCAATATCCCCAAATCCGCCCTCAATGGAGAAAACCACGTCTAACTGATACACTTAAAAACAAATCTACGAATAGAAGTACTGAAACTCTGAACATCACTCTGAAACTCCTATAGCCACACAAACCTGCTACAGCTGAACTCAAAACTATGTAGAAACTACAGACGAGAACGAGAAATGAAAGTACATGCCTGTCCAAAAATATCCAGGTAGTGTATGGAGGTATCCTCTCAGCACTAGGAAGCCTGACACTCCCTGATATAACATCCTTAGTAGGAACATAGTCTCTATCACCCACACCATGTGTAAACCCATTTAACTTGCAGAGTGGTTTCTCCATCCTCGAACAAAACATATTAGAATCATCCTCTCCATTAGACGAAAATGGAGCAACATGAACATCCACTTTCTCTCTATTAATCTTGAATCTTCCCTGCATAAAATTCCAAACAGGTATACATAAATGACTGAACTTTCAGGAATAGCACAGAGACAAAGTTTCCAACATCGGAAGTTGAAAGAGACATCTTAAGTATTAACCTAAACTCAATTGGTGATAAATGGATCGGTCGATCTCTCTCTCTTTTTTATACTCCCTCTGTTTCATATTAAGTGTCGTTGTACAGAATTTTTTTTGTTACGAAATAAGAGTGTCATTTTCGACTTTCGATGCAAAATTTATTAACTTTCTACTGCAATTTTTTTTGTTGTTGGTTGAAATATGGTTAGTTGTATAGTTAATTGTGTTTTTATATAGAAAATATGCAAAATTAATTGTTTTCTTAATCCGTGTGCACGAATCTAAATTGACAGTTAAAATGAAACAGTAGGAGTATTACTTAAAATCCTTTCCAACTTCCAAGATCTATAGAAACATTAGGAAGAGAAAAGAATAAAGAGTTTCTTACTTGAATAGACCTAACTCTTTCTCCTTGAATCTTCCTTTTAAGATGATTCAGCTTCTCCTCTAAACCCTCTACGAGACTATCACCACCACCACCACCATCATCATCATAATCCACCTGAGAATTGTATATAGAAGCCTAACAAATAAGCGATGGATCAATTTAAAAAAAAGTGCGAACGATCACGCGATTAGGGAATATTTAATAAAAGAGGATGAGATTGAGAGGCGAATCTGACTCCGATTCTGCCGGAAGAGACGTTGTCGTCGTCGTCGGTCACCATTGATGCTTCTCTCCTCGAGCTTTCCGCTTCTCTCTGTGTGCTTCTAATCACTGTGGATTGGAATGGAAGGGGAAAGAGGAGTTTACATACCCATGGAAATCGTGTGGTCAATAAGTATACTTACACGTGTGTGTTAATAAATGTAATTATTATTATTATTATTTTGTTTCTTCTTCACTTTGACTTTGACCACGCGACTTGGTTTCCTTTCATTTTATTGATTTTAAATTTGAAAAAGATTAAATTTATATTTACATGATTATGGTAAATAAATGTTGAATACAAATAAATAATTCCTCCATTTCAATTTAATTATTCGTTTCAAAATAAGGGTTATTTAATGATTTCAAAGTAAAAATTATTAAGTTTATATATTATTCTATATTTATTGATTGAAATGTAGTTAAATTTATAGATAATTATGTTTTTGTTTCGAAAATATGCAAAATTAAATGTTTTTAATTTTTGTACAAACACTCAAAATGACAACTAAAATGATACATAGTGGGTAGTATTTTATGACTAAGGCAATTCTCTTAAGAACCCTTAATTTTTTTAATCATAAATAATCTACAATAATAAAAAATAACTAACATAACTTTTAGTAGACAGCAAAAAAAATCAAAGTATCATTAATGAATAATATAAATAAATATTTTTAAAAATATTTGTCTAATACTAATATTTTTATTATAAATCATAGACTCTAAACCCAAAAAAAAACTAGAATTAATCTTAGGTATACATATGTTTTCTAAAATTTTAGTCATCTTTGTATGTAATTTTTATAATAAAAGTTTTTTTACAGATCTTAGGTATTTCTAAAAAAAAAGAAAAAAAAAGTATTTCTCAAACAAATAAATGAAGATCCGGAAGAAATAGGAAGAAGAAATCTTATTCATGGAGTTGAATGTTGAGATGATTATCTATGTAAGTACACAAAAGAGTAGACTTGGAATCATAAGACCATGATTAACCATTATTTTTATTTTATTTTTTTGATTTAAAAAAAAAAAAAAAAACTAATTGCGGACTGTCACGTGTCAATGAGGCCCGCAAACAGTGCAAGCAACCAAAGAAAAATGGTGCTTATTTTGGCATTTTAAGAGTTGGTGCTTAAATTTGTGTAGGACCTACTTAATATTTTAATTTTTTTTTTGTTAAGCATCCCTCCTTAATGATGCTCTCAGGATTCTATTAGTTGTCTCAGCCTAGTCTGCATGGATCATCGACCTTGTCCGTGGGCCGAGACAAATGCCAAAACAAACCAAAAATAGAAAGCTTCAGATACCAAGTCCACTGCTTTGTGTACTTACAATGACAACCATACATTCAGCCCCATGAACCTGCAAATAGCTTATATTTTAATATATAGATACAAAATTTTACCCTTAAAAAAAGGAGAATCCATATCAAAAACTTCGAAGAGCTGTAATAAATAAATGTAAGTGAGAATCAGGAAGAATAAGAATAAGGCCAAGGTTCTTTCTTCACCGGCCTTCATGAAGATCTTCAGACAAAACAGTTGTTCGTGTAATATTCTTATGATCAAAGCCACTTAGACCAGAATAAGGACCAGAAGAGAACAGAGAAGTTGCTTCTGACTCCAACGTAGCCGATGATGACTGTCTTCGATTAGGACGAGCTTTATTAGAACTGTTTAAAACTGGTTCTTGATAGTTGAAGTTGTTCTCAAGGAGAATATTAGATGCTTTAAAATCTCTGTGTATAACCGATGGTTGCGAGTCTTCATGAAGGTAAGCTAAGCCTCTTGCAGCATCAAGTGCAATCTTCATTCTCGTGTCCCAATCAAGAGGACAGTTCAACCTAAGAGGCCCTGAAGCATACGAAAATAACTTAAAATGAATCATTTCTTAAGATAGGAAGCCAGAGAAAGTGAAGAGTGTATTAACATGGAGCCAAGCTTCGAGTCTGCCATTTGGAACAAGCTCATAACAAAGTAGGTGTTGAGAAGTTCCGGTTGGTTCTTATCGGATTCGGTTCAGTTTGGGTCTCAAATAGTAATACATGTAAAGGATCATAAAATTCGGGTCTATTTTCCAATCTACTTAGCTTCGGGGTTTTCATAACTATTTTAACCCAGTAGGCTAAAATAAATTTATCCGAACCCAATCTAAACCGGTTTTTCAGGTTGGTTCGGGTTTTTGGGTTCGGTAAAATGTCTGCGCCTAACTACACCAAATAGGATATACTTGATATCTCCCCACATCTATGCTAATTTTCCAATGTGATGCTCTGTGACACGCATCTTCCGACATGATTCATGCACTCCAAACTGAAATCAACCTAACATCAAGGGAAGTAAAATTTTGTAATGAGGAAGAGGTGCATACCAACTTCTTCGTGAGGATCAGGACATGCGTTCTCTTCTCTCATGGCGCAGGAGCAAATAATAAACACATAGATTATGGCAATGATAAGCACACCTACGGCTAGAGCAAAGATAAGAACAAGATTGGAATGCTCCTTTTTGCCCAGAGAACTTACTGACGTAGATGCTGAG
>CAJHQQ010002968.1:0-53556 GCA_905132885.1 Moricandia moricandioides
TGCGCCCCGTGTGTTTCTTATCCCTCTTGATGGGCAGTTTTTTTTCTTCAACCTCTGATATGGAGCCGAGTCTCTTGAAGAACTTTTCGTTGGTCGATGCTTTTGCGATAGAACCTTGGTCTCTTCTTCTTTCATGATGTAGTCTGTTGCCTTGTGCAATGCGTCCTGGATTGTACGCGGTTTTTCAAGGGTGATCCATTTTCTGAACTTCGACTTATACGAAAGTGTCTTCCGAAGTGTGTCCACGGTTACCCTGTCTCTGATCCTACTGACTCTAGCCATAACGATCTTGAACCGGTCAAAAAAGTCTCGGAGTGGTTTGTCTTCCCTTTGAGCTAAGCTCCATAGAAGTTTCTCGATTTATGAACATCGAATTCTGCTTGAGAAATTTCAAAGCGAGTTGGCAAAAACTTCTGATGGAGTTCCGCCTAAGGCGGGAGAACCATTCAAGTGTGGCTCCCTCAAGAATCTCAACGAAGAGGCGGCATTTTCCGGCGTCTCTTTCACTGTCTCTAAATCTGGCCCTTCCCATCGTGATTTTAAAGGCCAGCAAGTGCGCTTTGGGAACAGTCGTTCCATTGAACGTTGGCACCTTGATTTTTCCAGGGTCTGATACTCTGGCGTTAACGATACGACACGTGAAGGAAGTTTTACGAGCCTCCTCGAGCAGCTGGTCTATCTCTGGTGCCGAGCTTGTCGCATGGTGAATCTGATATTTCACCACTCTCATTTCAACCACGGTTTTCATGAGATCATTACGAATATCGCGGATCTCGGACCCGTCGTCAGTGGTTTTCCAAGCCTGTCGATGTTTGCTGCGTGTTCTCCGAGTCTGTTCTGCAGCCATCTTCTTCTGCTCTACCCAGAAGAGGTTTTCTTCTTCCTCCTTGATGGGCTTGTTAAGCAGGTCTTCCTGAGCCATATGGCTCCTTGTCATTCGTGGATGTATGTCCGTGTCTTGATCTGAAGGCTCAGATTGACTTCTGGAGTCCACGTTGACGCACTCGATTTCCCCCTTTTCCTTGTCCCCTCTTCCAATGGTGGAAGATCGCCCAAAATTTTCCGTGCTGGCGTCGGGGTGATTTCATCAAGATTTTGTCCCAAAGCCTTCTCCCGTGCGTTCCCGGACTGGTCCAAATGAGTTGTGAAGTCGAGTCTTTTTCCTCAGAGCCTATTGGTTCCGCGAGGAAGGGCAGCTCGGGTCCGCGCAGTTAGGGTTTTGACCTGCTTAGCGAGATATCCCATGAGCTTATCCTGCTCTTCCCCCTTTTTTTTTGTAGGCGGAGATCAGTTTTTCCATCTCCTCGACTGTCGCGGTGTTGGGCTCCGCATTAACCATGGTAGTGATGGCCGCAGGAGTGTTGGAAGCGTTGTTGCGGCTAGCGTCATTGTGAGGTTGTTGATTGTTGAGATTACCAAACGACATGTTAGATTGGGCGTTCTTGTGGTTGGGAGAAAGATTGATCCGTAATATCCCCCTCCTTCTAGCGCCAAACTGTGGGAACCGAAATTCACACTGTCGATTTTCATAGACTTAAGAAGTCAGGAAACCCTGACTTTACCAGGAGATCCCGGACAATCTGCTTTAAACCAAACACCACGCAACCAAACAAATTTAAGAAAGGTGACGATAAAAATATGTAAAGATAATTTCGAAAATATAGTGGGCAAACAGGTTCTTATTCGTAATTGCGTAAGAGCTTTTGTACAAGAAGGTAACAAGCCTTGGCTACAAAAAGCTGTCAGCGAGATCCCTAGTTCTAGCAACCTGAAAACCTAAACGAACGTAGCTTGATATCAAAACAAAAAGTGAATGCCTATTGCCCTAAGTTTGCTGTGGATGCAAAAAATTTCCTCCTTCTATCTCTCGTCTTGTCTTCCCTTATATACTCCTCTTCAAGGCGGTTTTGTCTTTCTGTTTCTGCCCCGAGGTCGAGTTTATCACTTTATGGAAATATTCCTTTTCATCTCGATCTTCATCATTATCTTGGAAACTTGACATTTATCTTCGATTTCGACAAATTTATCTTCTTCAGCAAGTAAAGATACACCGTCATAACATTGTCGGGATTAATACGACATGAAATCGCAAATGGGTCTATTCGCCGCGTCCTAGGCCTCTTTGGGCCGTATTTCAACTTACATGTTATTACGATTTATTCGAAAAAACGTTTATTGATACGACGTCGCTTTATCTAGGAAGTCCACACTTCTCTTAGAGGTTAGACAATTGTGCTATTGAGTTAACCATTGCCGTTTATACGATAAACACGAAGTTTATTCCAGAAAATGCGTCTTCGCGGTTTTTATTGTAAAGTTCCAACGGTAACTCCGATTGAGAAAAAACAAAGAGAATTTCGATAAATATTCCAGAGAGAAGCCAAGGGGTATGGTCTCACTCGCCATATGGCAACCTGGGAGCTGTATTTGGCAACCCATGGTTCGTTTGGCGACTATTACTTGTTTTAATCATAAAAGGTCAACGGAAACTCTGATTGAGACGAAACGAAAAGCGTTTCGATCGCGACTCGAAGAAGAATACAAAGTAGAGACACAGCTCACCATATGTTGGCACAGAATCAGAGAGGTCATGTCGCCATATGGTGACCCGGACTTTGGATGGATTATGTCACCATATGGCGAACTGCACATGCAGAGCATGGGTCGCCATATGGCGACCTACCCTTTCCAAGTCCAGGTCGTCATTGTGTGTGGGTTGCCATATGGTGACCCATGCTTTCCGAAAAGCGGTAGCCATATGGCGACCTGGTCTTTAGGAGTGTGGGTCGCCATATGGTGACCCATGTTTTGTGAGAGCCGGTCGCCATGTGGCGACCCAGTCCTTGGTGGTGTGGGTCGCCATATGGCGACCTGTGCTTCCTTAGTGTCGGTCAGCATATGGCGACCTGGTCCTAGAGAGCGTGGGTCTCCATATGGCAACTCGTATGCAAAGTTAGGGAGTTCTCCGTATGATGACTTTGCCCTTGCGGCTTGATCGTTTATTGAAGGTTTCATGGCCGAGACCTTCAGAAGGAGCATGTTCCAAGGACTTGAGCCGTTGATTTCATCGTGGACGTTTTTGACCCCGAAATATCTTTGGGTGATTGAGGCTGACCAGAACATTGCACATTCTTGATCTTTCTTGTGCAAAACTTGGGCATTATTTCTTTTGCCCAATCTTTGCACAAGCGACTTGATCACCTTCAACTACTGCATCTCCCTTCTTCCTTCCAACACGACCAAATGCTCCCAAACTTCTCACATTCCTTCTTCCTTCATTGTAAACCCTTCTTGAACTTTGATATAGATGTGCATAAGCTTCTGGACACTCCTTAGGTCTTGAAAGAACTTCTAAGAGGTTTGGCCCTAACTTTGCACATAACCTTTTGTGATCCATTTATCACTTCAGGTTTAACACTCCCCTCAAGCTTGACTCTAGAGATCCTAAGTCAAGCTTGGAACCCTGAAGTCACTCCTCATTAAAAACCTTATCAAAGAAAATCCATTTGAGACAAACCCTTGATAAGGAAAAGAGTAATATCATTCAAGGCCTATGGATTGGCTATTGAGTTCTTTGTGTCTTAGAACCAGTGTGGTTAAACACAAAAAACTGTTGATCATGGCCTAACTGGTGCATCAATGATCTTCAGACCTTGCCCACTTATCAAACTTCACTTGACCTCTTCACAGACCCGGTTTTGGTCTCCCCATCTCAATTGACTTCACAGCCATCTTAGAGAAGCAAGGAAACGACCTTGATCATCTTCAGTGAGGCTAAAGCCATGGTACTCTTCAACTCAGACTGACCTTGATCTCTCCCCCTTTCACATATCCTCCTGATAGGTTCAAGTGCTCGGACACACCAGATCTTCCTTGATAGAGTTACCAGTACCTGATACATCATTCCACAAGTGTATCAGTCCTCAAGAGATAAACCTATCATGAATGTATATAAAGATAAGATCAGGTTTACTCCCTTGTTTAAATGTTGAGGAGTGGCTTTCTTGAACAAGCCACTTGAACCCCTCACTGCTAGTACTCTCTCGGAACATTGAAGCTCTTCAGAACTCCCCCTCAAGCTTGAGACCTCTTAATGGAACAAGCTTGAACAATGATGGCTTCATGATCCGGACTAAAAAAAAACCATTGCAGTATTCCTTCATCACTCGCCAACTTGATGGACTGCTGGATGATCCCTCAGCTATCTCTTAAACCACCTCACACTAGAAGCCGCATTGATAGATTAACCTTCTTCATACACAACCAAGACTGCTCTTAATAATATCTTGACTAGACATGCCACTGCCTAGACCCGGTTGGCTCCTTCTTCAATTTGCTTGCAATGGTAAGGAGGAAAACAAGTTATTGTGCTTAGGATATTCAGGTAACTCACATAACTTTATGAGTCCAAATCAAGCTTCTTACATCGTGATTCATTATAATTCGATTAGAATCAAGAAGAAATTGTTAAATCTCCAAACAGAGTAAACTAGAATCACGTCGGTTGAAAGTGGGCTAACTTCTTTGAAAGTTTGAGTAGAATTTGTGTATAAACGAACACAATAGAGACACTTGAGAGATTTAAAGATTTTAAGAGAGGATTTTGGAGATTAGGAGACAATTTGCTCAAGAACCCATTTGGAGCTCAAGAACACTTGAGAGAAGAGAGACTCGAATTATTTCTCGCTTAACATTAATGATCTGGTTACATATATATAGAGAAGGTGATGTCTATGATTACAGGATATAATATAAGGTTTCAACTCTAAGCATGTGTAGTCAAGGCCGGAGGAGCGTTGAATTTGAAATGCATGGACGAGAGCCCTTGCATGCTTGATTCCTTTGGCATCTTGACCAGATGCTCTTGGCCAGCCTGTCCAGACCAGATGCTCTTGGCCAGCCTGTCCATACGATCTCCTTGTACGGACTTGTACGGACACTCCCATTTCAACTCCTTTTCATTTCCTTAACCTTCTTCAACCTTCATCAGTAGTTTGTATCCCCATTTCTCATTTGGTTCAACAATCCCCCTCAAGCTTGACCAAGGGAACCAGTCAAACTTGGATGCCATGAGATCTCCCTCATTAAAAACCTTACCAAAGAAAACTCTCCTGAGGGATAAAACCTTGATAAGGAAAAGAGTAAAGACCTCATGACAAAGGGGGATAGTTGTGCCTGGTAAGATCAATGAGTCCTAACGTATGATGGATTGACTCAATGTTAAACCTGAGGTGATAAATAGATCACTAAAGGTAATGTGCAAAGTTAGGGCCAAACCTCACTGGAAGTTCTATAAAGGACTAATAAGGGTCCATAAACTTATGCTGAGCAATTTCAAGGTTCGAGAAGGGCTTGTGATCAAGAAGAAAGTGTTTGGGAAGATTTGGAAGCCATTTGATGAATGTTAAAAAATAGGGTCGATCGTACGGACGGCCGTACGGACCGCATGGACATGGTCGACCGAAAACACTTACGGTTTGACCTTACCATTAAGGCAATTTGAAAAATTAGGGCGAAGTGTACGGACAGGTGGTCCGTACACCGTTTGTACGGTCGAGCGATTGTTCAGTTTTGGGATTGCCTCGGGTTTAATCAATTTAAACCAAACCAAAGCAATTCTCTTGTGACTGTTTGAAGATAAGGAGGAAAGTGGACGTTTGGGTCGAAATGGATCAGAAGAATATGCTGGTCAAGATGCTTATCCAGACTGGAAAAGGAAAGCATGAATCTTGACTGATCATTATAATGGTGCATGGGCATTGGTGGCCGATTCCTGGCCAAGTTCTCCTTAGGCACGCCCGGCTGTCACCAGCCTGTATGAAGACCATCTGACTTCATTTAAACTGTCCATCCTCTCAAGTCCTATCAGCCGTTAGATATAGGTTAATGTTTTGTTGATTGTATTGCTTATAAAAGGCCATAAGTGGCGAGTGTAAACATTAAGTGAAGGAGTGGGGTTTTCCCCTCCTCCTTCTTAATCTTTTATGGGTTCTGAATCTCTGTTCTTGAGTCTATTGTTCTCTGGTTTTTTAAGTCTCACGAATCTCTCTTCAGTCTCCTTATTCTCTCATCCGCAATCTTCACTCTTCCATCAAGTCTCTCTTTCATTGTAGTTGATAAAAGAGAAGGTCGAACCTGTTCAGGTTGAATCATCACACACACAACCTGTACTCTGAAAATCTCACATGGTTCATCAGCACTTGGTTCCCAGTGTCCGCAAAATCAAGCTCACTCCCATGCCATTTCTAAACTGATGGAGAAGCTTCTGTTCAGCCGGTCATTTAAACTCTTCAAGATGAAAATTTTCTCATCCATGGCGTATCAAGAAGCTATTCTCAGTCCATCCTTCTCTCTCATGTCCTTCGTGGAGAAAGAAGGTCAGTGGAAGCTTGTCCAAGCCATTCTTCTCCACTGTCCAAGGAGAAACCTTTCAAGAAGGGAAGCTTTCAACTTGTATCCTGTTGTGGCAACTCAAACATGGAGAAAGTTGGTGTCTTTGGCATGATGGGTTCAAGGAGGAAGGTCACGCAAAGAAGGTGATGTTGGTTCCAAAACCAACAACCCAGGTCTGACCAGTCATGATGCGTGTTACCTTGGAGGTACAAGGAACTAGTGCAGGTTCCTTGAGAGTAAGCTGAACCTTCTTTCCATGTGAAAATCTTGTGTCTTTATGAAATGGTTGTGTGGTGATATGTGTGTGGAAGCATGAGGACTTTTAAAGATTGCTTGATCAATATTTCCCTTAATCTGTCCCTTAAATGCTAAAAAGTCTTGTTAATTGCTTGAAAATTGAAATGCTTAAATCCCAGCTCTTAAAAGAAGTCTTGTTAGGATGACAGATTGACTGTCTAAATCCAGCTTGTTGTGTCTTTAGAAACTGAGTAAGGTTTTGCGTGTTATCACTTTGTTACTGCCTTAAGGTTGAGACATTAGACTCAAGTCTAATAGTTGGTTAAGGCAGAGAGAATTGCCTAAATTCTTTGAAATGGTGGCTGATCATTCTTAATATTTAGAGAAGTAAGGCTTGCAAGAATAGAACTTGATAAATAAACTTGTTTCTATCCTGTGTAATACTTGAGAAAGACATTGGTGATCAAGACCTAAGGATTAAGGCCTGGTCCCAATGCAACTGTGTCTTATCATGCTGGAGTTTAAGTGGTGTTTCAGGTTCACAAGAAGTACTTACCCATCACTAAACCGAGAGCAAGAGGAAGACTTGCCCATTGAGAAGCAAAGGAGATATTGCTTGTGTGTAAGGCTGGTAGTTGTAAGACACTGCTGTGGAAGTGGTGTACTGCTGGTTCAAGAGACGCACAAGTAGGTGTGGTCATCACTTAAGTCCAAAAGAGACCGGTGACCAAAGGCACTTGAGTTAAAGAAATGGTGAACACGTTTTTAAAACTCTCTTGAGCTCACTTCAAGTTTGGACCCAACTCTCTGCTAAACTTGAGAAAGGAATTAAAGTGAGTTACCAGAAGTACCATCAAGCTCAGTGACCTGTTTCGTATTCAATATTGGAAGTGCAAGAAGAAGACCAACCAGGTCAGAATTAAGAGGTTGCATTGGTGGTTCGTGTGAGGGTTAAGCATCAAGACCGAAGAGGATGGAGGTGTTCCTCATTAGACGTGTCATGAGGCTGCTTGTTAAGCAGTAATGAATATTTTCATTGGGGGGTTAAGAATCAATTCCGCAGAGGATGGAGGTGTTCCTCATTATCTGTGTCATGAAGCTGCATGTTTAGTAGTAATGGCTAGAGAAGAGTTGGTTAAACCCAACAAGAAACATTGAATTGTGTCCATGGAGGTTTAAGGAATCAGCTCGGATTCCTTGGTTTTAAGCAAACCTCCTGACCCTTAATAAGAGCTAATGCTTTATTTAATTACGGATTGAGTGGTGTTTATCCCAGGATCACCTGGCTTGTTTATTTCATTGTTTTGTGTTACTGATTGCTTCTGCCATAGCTTATCCATCATTAATGTCCTGAAGCATTTAGAAGATTGTCTAAGCTCTTGCATCATGGTTTTGATAAGCTGTCTTAAGCATCGGAGTGGTTGTTTAGTAATGACTTAAGTATTGTAATAACTCTATTTGCCATAATTGTGTAATAGTGTTGAGTAGTTTGTCTCAGCTATTTGCATTGAATATTGAGAAGTTGTTTTGCATTTGCATAAGCATATAGGTTCTGTTTCAATCCGAGCCATGTTGTCTTGTTTTTGCTAATGTCTTAGCTAATCCCTCATGTGTTCTAGTAGCATTTAGAAGCATGTCTAAGCTACTGGTCTTATGGTTTTGATTAAGCTAATGTTTATTAGTATTTGTTGCATTGTCATTTTGCTTGATCTGTTTGTCATATGCGGATTGAATCTATTGCATTCATATATGGTGCATTTAAAATTTAGCCTAGTTGCAAGTGCATTGTTTTCAAGCTTGCATAGCATCTAGAGAGGTTAATTCTTCTTAAGTCTTGTTCATGTGGTTTGATGGTTTCAAGATTTTTGTTCTGTTGAGGCATTGGTGATCAAACCAGATGTGTGATCTTGGTTTGGTCCCAATGGGATGATCTAATCATGCATTGAGTTGTGGTGATGTTAGGTACAAAAGAAGTGATAGAGTGACAAACTAAACCAAAGTAACAAGAAAAATATTTATTGCCATTGCATAACATCACTGGGCCCAAACTGTAGTGTGATTGAGTATGCAATGAGAGGTTGATGCCATTGTGTGATACCACTTGCCGCATAAGTCCCAATGTTTATAGGAAGTGTAGAGTGGGATATCATACAATGACAGACTACGTTGTGAGGGCACTTAAGGTGATTCAAACACCATTGGTTCCTGGTACAAGGAAGAGAGTCAAAACTCACAAGGGTTAGGACATCAAGTCTAGTAAAGACTGATGGTCCCCTTAAAGCCATGGAACTGCATACACTCATCTTGCAAGCTTAGTTCCTCTCCTGGTTTCGGATTTAAGCTTGAGGGGGAGTCTTAATGCATTGTCCATGTTCCAGTATCAAGCATGTGCAAGGACTTCAACAAACGATCATTCAACCGGGTGTAGACAGTGGTGTGTATATGCAAAGAGGCTGTTCAGAGCAGTCTTGGTTGTGTGTGTATGAAAAGCTCAGTTCAATGCGGCCTCTATGGTGAGGTTATTGAAACTGAAGCTGAAGGACCCACACAATCTCCCATCAAGTTGGTGTTACCATTAAGAGGTTGCAACTGGCCGAGTGTGAGGAATTCAAGTAACAGACCAATCCAGTCACTCCTCACCAAACGAAAAAAAAGGAAGTAGCTTGAACTCAATTCAAGTCATTCATCATTTCTTTTCAAATCTCGGAATGATACTTAAAATGTTGATTGGATTTGTCCTTACTGCTTTAGTTAAATGGATGTGGAATTGTACATTTTCCTTAGTTAAAACCATCATTGATATCTTGCGTCATTTATAAGAATGTCTAAGTTGCTTGTGTCATTGGTTTTGTTTAGACTATTGTGCTTTGCTTTAAGGTTCTTTCTGGCTGAACCCAATGAAATGTTTGATAAGTACTGATGAACCTTTGGGATAATGTATCAAGTACCATTGCTGGAGCCTAACTGAAGATGATCATGGTCGTTTCCTAGCTTCTCAATGGTGGCTTTGAAGTCAGTTGAGAGGGGGAGACCCAAACCGGATTTATGAAGAGATCAAGCCAATTTATATGTGTGTGCAAGCCATGAGTTGTTGCTGCACCTGTTTAGGCCATGATCAAGAGTCCTTTGTGTCTAACCACACTGGTTCTAAGGCACAAAGGCTCAATGGTCAATTCCTAGGCTTTGAAGGATCTTACTCTTTTCCTTGCCAAGGTTTTATCCCTAAGGAGGGTTTTCTTTGATAAAGTTTTTAATGAGGAGAAACTTCAGGGTTCCAAGCTTGACTTAGGATCTCTAGAGTCAAGCTTTAAGGGGAGTGTTAAACCTGAAGTGATAAATAGATCACTAAAGGTCATGTGCAAAGTGAGGGCCAAACCTCACAGGAAGTTCTATCAAGGACTAATGAGGGTCCAGAAGCTTATGCTGAGCAAGTTCAAGGTTCAAGAAGGGCTTATGATCAAGAAGAAAGTGTTTGGGAAGATTTGGAAGCCATTGGACGAATGTGCAAAAATAGGGTACACGGCACGGACGGACGTAAGGACTGTACGGACCGTACGGACATGGTTGACCCAAAACACTTCTGGTTCGACCTTAAACAACATTTTGGCGATGTGAAAAATTAGTTCGAAGTGTACAGACAGGTGGTCCATACACCGTCCGTACAGTAGAGCAATTGTGAAGTTTTGGGATTGCCTTCGGTTTAATCAATTTAAACCGAACCAAAGCAATTCTCTTGTGACCGTTTGAAGATAAGGAGGCAAGTAGATGTTTGGGTTGAAATGGATCAGAAGAATATGCTGGTCAAGATGCTTACCAGACTGGAAAAGGCAAGCATGAATCTGGACTCATCATTGGAAAGGTTCATGTGCATTAGTGGCCGATTCCTGGCCAAGTTCTCCTTAGGCACGCCCAGGCTGTCACCAGCCTGTATGAAGACCATCTGACTTCATCTAAACCGTCCATCCTCTCAATTCCTATCAGCCCTTAGATATAGGTTAATTTTTGGCTGATTGTATTGCTTATAAAAGGCCATAAGTGGCGAGTGTAAAAGTTAAGTGAGTGAGTGGGGTTTTCCCTTCCTCCTTCTTAATCTTTTCTGGTTTCTGAATCTCTGTTCTTGAGTCAATTATTCTCTGGTTCTCTAAGTCTCTCGAATCTCTCTTCAGTCTCCTTATTCTCTTATCCGCAATCTTCACTCTTCCATCTAGTCTCTCTTTCATTCTCGTTGATACAAGACCAGGTCGAACCTGTTAAGGTTGAATCATCACGCGTACGACCTGTACTCTGAAAATCTCACTCTCAATAGTCTTCTGTCTAGAAGCCTTAGCGAACACATCTGCCAACTAATCTTCACTCCGAGTAAAGCATGAAAGGATCACTCCTTGAGATATCATCTGCCTCACCTTGTGGCAATCAACTTCAATGTTCTTGGTTCTTTCATGGAACACTGAGTTGGAGGCAATGTGAATTGCGGCTTGATTGTCACAATCCATAGTCATTGGTGTGGACTGCTCTATCTCGAATTGGTTCAGTATGCCCTTGATCCAAACTAGCTCATTTTCAGCTTTAGCATTGCCCTATATTCAGCTTCAGCACTGAAACAAGATACCACCTTCTGCTTCTTGCTCTTCCAAGTAACCAAGTTCCCACCAATATTCGACTTCATATCTGTTCTATCTCCTTCCTAATCAGCATCATAGTATCCTACCACTTCAGTGCTCCTATTGCATCCCATCCACACTCCTTGTTCAGGATATCCATAAAGATACATCAAGATCTGGTTCACCCTTATATTCACCCACTTAGATGGAGGATTCCTTATTCTTGTACTCATTCTTAGGGGCTGAACTTGGTCTTGAACTTCAGGTTGATCCTCCTCGACCTCTCCTTTTTCATGTTCACCCTTCACACTCATTTCCCACTTTTTCCTCTTGTTCATTTCCTTGATCCCCAAATTGATCATTAGAGCCTGAACTTTCTTCATCCTGGTTGTTGTTACTTTTTGATCCATCTCCCCCCCTCATGGTCGAGGTGGGGTGCTTGACTATCCTCATTTGTCATGGGGGAACCTTGATGATGTCCTCCTCCATTCTTTGGATTATGGGTCATATTAATTCCAAGACTTTCAAGGATAATCCTTAAACTAGCTCCCTTGTCAGAAGCTAAGTCCTTCAACTCTGCTTGACTCTTCCCCTCATAGAATCATATTTCTTCCAAAAATTTCACATCCCTTGATACTAGAACTATTCTGGTTGTGGGATCATAGCACTTGTATATCTTCTGAGTTGGTGAGTATCCAATGAACATCCCTTTAGTGCTCTTTTCTTCCAACTTGTTCCTCAACTCTCCTGGTTTTAGAACAAAGCATACACAACCAAAGACTCGTAGGTGATCCAAATTCGGTATATGCTTGTTCAAAACCTCTAATGGTGACTGATCTTAAAGGATCCTGGTTGGGGTTCTGATGATGAGATAGCAAGCAATAGCAACAACATCACTCCAGAACCTCTTTGGTACAATTGCTTGGAACATCATGGACCTAGAAACATCCATAAGATGCATGTTCTTCTTTCTGCAACGCCATTTTGTTGAGGAATGTAAGGACAGCTTGTTTTATGAAGAATTCCATGTTGAGATAGGTGTTTCTTGAAGGCTTGACTCGTGTACTCTCCCCCATTATATGATCTAAAAATTGTGAGCTAGGCCTTGAAATGGTTAGTCACATAGTTTTGAAAGTTTCTAAATGCATCAAGCACCCAATATTTAGATGATAACAAGGTTATCGAGGTGTATTTAGACTTCTCATCTATGAATGTAACAAAGTATTTATGGCTCTCCCTAGACAAACACATCAGAGTGAATTAAATCAAAGAAGTGATCATAGATAGTTGTTGATTTATTGAACACAGTCTTAATTGTTTGCCTAAGGTACACGCTTAACATTCATTATTTTCAAACACAACACCTGGAACCATTAAACTTAAATCTCTAACATGAGGATGTCCTAGTCTAGCATGCCACAAAGCATTCTTATTCAAAGCAGAAGTAGAATCAGTTGGTAAATGAGTATCTATGATCAGGAAGAGAACTAAGCTCTTCAAGTAAATAAATGTCTCCTTTTGTCACCCCTTGCCCAATAAACCGAGTGCTTTCAATATCCTGAAGCTTCAGATAATTAGGACTGAAGATAACATTACAGTGTAAATTAGTGGTGCACTTTTGGACTGAAAGCAAATTTGATGTAAAATTAGGCATGTAAAAGGCTTTAGAATCATTCAAACAATTTCAGCTTGCCTACACCCTTAATTGGTATCCTATCTCCATTAGCAATCATGACATGTCAGTGGCTGGTTATATATCCCAAATAAGACTAGTGTCACTAATCATATAATCAGATTCACCAGAATCAACTATCAATGGTTTAGACATGTTATGAGCAGTGTGAGATTGACCAAGCATCCTAGAATGAGTATAAGTTCTATCAGTTTGATCAAAGGACCTAGCAACCTTAGATGAACCAAATGAGTACCCACTAATATTACGAAAGGTGTTACCATTATCCTTTAGCATTTTGATGAGAGCATCCATTTCTGATCGTCGGATGAACTCAAGCTCATTTGGCCTGATCGGTTAATTGGTTTGTTGGGCAGTGTAAGTCACCTGAGCTTTGTTGTCACCACCTTCACCACCCTCTGCTTCATTTGGGCAGCTTGAGGATCCAGCTCCTTGTTGATCACTTGCTCCATATGTCACATTGGCCCTTGCTTCCCTGTCCTTCATGAACTT
The DNA here is from genome assembly GCA_905132885.1 of Moricandia moricandioides. Lineage (NCBI taxonomy): Eukaryota > Viridiplantae > Streptophyta > Magnoliopsida > Brassicales > Brassicaceae > Moricandia > Moricandia moricandioides. The sequence goes on from CAJHQQ010002968.1 coordinate 13,417, forward strand.
AGCCGGCTTGAGATTGGATGGAAAATCCAGCACTAGCTCTTGTTATGACCATGTCTCTTGCAATGATGACAGTTCCCATTGAACCTCCTATCCTCATACTTGTTGACCTTGTTTGCTTGAGGTACCTCGGCTTGATTAGCTAGAGTGAGCTCCCCCTTTCCTCCAAAGAGCCCAAAGGATCCTTTAGTGCTTATTCATAAGATTTTGGGACAAAACTCTCATCCAAGTTGATCATGAAAGCACAATATTCTTCCATATAGTACGCCAGTGAGCAAGATACTTGGGATGGGTGTTCGACGGCCTGAGCATTGTAGTATACTCTGGTGTTTACCTAATTTGATGAAGGGTTCCTTATCCTTGTCCTTCTTCTTAAGGGTTGAATTTGAACTTCTGGTCGATCCTCCTCGACCTCTTCTTCTTCTTATTCCACATTCCCAATTTCTTCTTCTCCATTTCCTTGATCCACACCTTGATCATGAGAACCTGAACCTTCTTCTTTTTGGTTGGTGGTAGTTCCATGTTCATTCCCCCCCCCCCCCCCCTCATGGTCGAGGTGGGGTGCTTGACCATCTTCATATGTTGTGGGGGGACCTTGATGGTGTCCTCCTCCAACCTTTGGATCTTGGTACAGATTGATCTCAAGACTCTTTAGGATGATCCTCAAATTAGCTGCCTTATCATAAGCTAGTTCCTTCAATTCTACTTAATTCTTCTCTTCATAGAACCCTCTTTCTTCTACAAATTTGACATCCCTTGACACTAGAACCCTTCTGGTTACTGGATTATAACACTTGTACCCTTTCTGAGTTGGCGAGTACCCAATGAACATGCCTTTTGTACTTTTTGCTTCCAACTTGTTCCTTAGCTCTCCTGGTTTAATAACAAATCATATGCAACCAAAGACACGGAGATGTTCTAAGGTTGGTATATACGTGTTCAAAATCTCAAATGGTGATTTATCATGAAGAATCTTGGTTGGAGTTCAAGTTGGTAAGGTAACAAGCAGTAGCAACAACATCACTCCAAAGTCTCTTTGGGACATTTACTTTAAACATCATGAACCTTGCAACCTCCATGAGATGTTTGTTCTTCCTCTCTGCCACACCATTCTGTTGAGGAGTGTGAGGGCAGATTGTTTGATCAAGTATTTCATGCTAAGACAGGTGTGACTTGAATACTTGACTGGTGTACTCTCCACTATTGTCTGATCTGAAAATTTTAAGCTTGGCATTCAAATGGTTAGTTACATAGTTTTGATAATTTCTGAATGCATCAAGCACCCTATCTTTAGATGGAATCAAGGTTATCCAGGTGTATTTAGACTTCTCATCTATGTATGTGAGAAAATATTTATGATTCTCTCTAGACAAACAAGGGGAAGTCCAAACATCCAAGTGAATTAAATCAAAGCAATGATCATAGATAGTTTGGGACTTGTGAAACACAATCTTACAATGCTTTCCTAAAATACAAGCTTCAGAATCATTATTTTCAAACACAACACCTGGAATCATTAAGTTCAAAGCTCTAACATGAGGGTGTCCTAGTCTATCATGCCATAAAACATTCTTCTTCAAAACAAAAGCAGAAGCAGTAGTAAAAGAGCATTTATGATCAGGCAGAGAACTAAGTTCTTCAAGTAAGTAAAGGTCTCCTTTTGTCACCCTTTGCCCTATCAACCTATTGCTCTCAATATGTTGAAGCTTCACATTGTTAGGACCAAATATAACATTGCAATTCAATCAGGGGTACACTTCTTGACAGAGAGTAGATGTGATGTAAACTCAGACATGTAAAAGGCTCTAGATTCCTTATCAAATAGTTTCAATTTGCCTATGCTCTAACTAGTATTCTAATCACCATTAGCAATCATGAAATGTCCAATGGAAGGTTCTATATCTCTAATAAGACTAGTATCACTAATCATATGATGAGATTCACTAGAATCAACTATCAAAGGCTTAAACATGTTATGAGCAGTGTGAGATTGTCCAATGATCCTACTAGATTGAGTATAAGCATTATTAGTTTGATCAATGCTCCTAGCAAACTTAGATGCACCAAAAGAATACCCAGTGACATTACCAAAACTGTTACCATTATCCTTGAGCATTTTGATGAGAGCATCCATTTCTGATCACCGGATGAACTCATGCTCACTTGGTCTGGTTGGTTGATTTGTCTGGTGGGCAGTGTAGGTCACCAGAGCTTTGTTCTCCCCTCCTTCACGACTCGCTGCTTCATTTGGACGGCTTGAGGTACCAGCACCATGTTGATCACTTGCTCCATAAGTCATGTTGGCCTTTGCTTCCTTATCCTTCATGAACTTAGCCAGTTTGAGGTGAGGATGGAGGATCCAGCACTAACTCTTCTTGTGACCATGTCTCATGCAGTGATCACAACTTCTATTGAACCTCCTATCCTCATAGTTACCATTACACCTTTGGTCTTCATACTTATTGGCTTTGTTCGCTTGAGGCCCTTCAGCTTGATTAGCTAAAGTAAGCTCCTCCTTTCCTCCAAAGAGCCCCAAGGACCCTTGTTACTTCTGGAAGTCAAGAGAGCAATAGAGATCCGGGAGAGAGAAGGGTGAAACTCGGCACAAGATTGAGAGAGAGAGAGAGTAAGGAAAGATCAATTTCCCTTGATTAATTCTTGTCTGAGGCATACAATATAAATAGACTAACTTGGTGCAACAAGACAAGAAGGAAAAATTAAATAAATGTGGTCTGGCCAAGGGACAGTGACATCTCTCAAACGGTCCACACCCTAAGTGGAACATGTGATCTTCCCATTTAAATACCATTCTTTCCTCAGACAAGCTTCCAAAGTTTCATTGACTTTATGAGGTTGATCTGGGAGAGTTTGAACTTCCCTTGGCTTCCAAGGTAAGTTAGGTTGAGCCGTAGATTGAGTTGCAAGTATGTACGGAGTACCATATCTTCCAAGCTCGTATAAATTTGAATATGTTAACTCAACCAGATGCTAATCCTTTCTTTATTTCATCCTTTTTATGTCTTTGTGTCAATACTCCTCCTCAAGCTTAGCCATAACATATGTTTAAGCTTGGAACTATGAAGACACCCCTCATTAAAACCTTTGTATGGAAAATCCAATGGGACAAAACCATACAAAGGAAAAAGAGTAGGTACTTCATAGCTAAGCGGAACATGATCTAGGCAACTCTGTAAGTCCTAACCTTGGATGGATGGACTCACAAACTTTGGTGCTTGCTCCCTTAGTGAAGATATCTGCTAGTGGATCTTCACCTCTTGTGTAGCAAGGTAGAATAATTTTCTGCTCCACTGCCTGTCTCACTTTGTGACAATCCACCTCTATTTGTTTTGTCCTCTCAGGAAAGCCTGACTTTGATGCTATATGTATGGCCGCATGGTTATCACAGTGCATTGTGATAGGTGATGTTGTCTCTACACTCAAGTCTGTAAGCAAATTCTTGATCCAGATGAACTCACTTGTAGGCTTCCTCATTACCCTATACTCAGCTTCATCACTTGAACATGATACCACCTATTTTTTCTTGTTTTTCCTAGTGACCAAGTTGCCTCCAATAAAGGTGCAATGGCCTGTTGTAGACCTTCTGTCAATCCTATCACAAGCCCAATCTGCATCACAATATCCCACAATCTATGTGCTCTTGTTGCATCCCATCCATACACCTTGACCCGGATCTTCCCTTAGATATCTCAAGATCCTTTTTACCATGTTCCAATGGTGAACTTTAGGTGTTCGCATATGCTGGCTGACTTGGTTCATCGCAAAGCAGATGTCTAGCATTGTGATGGTGAGATAGATCAACTTCCTAACCATTCTTATATAGAGCTTGAAGTCTCCAAATGGCTCACCTTCAAACTCCCCCTCACGCAAGACCTTGTACCCTTCTTAAAGTGGTGTCTTGGCAATTCTTCCTCCAAGCTTTCCTGCCTCATTTAAATGATCAAGTGTGTACTTTCTTTGAGATAGGAAGAGCCCCTCTTTAGAGCGGCATGTCTATATCCCTTCCTTGTCACTTCCTGTGATGATAATATCATCTACATAGATTAGAATCACCATCATTCCTTGCTTGCTTCTGAGGGTGAAGAGAGTATGATCAGCTTTTAATTTTTCAAACCCTCTTCCATTGAGGGTTATACTTAATTTGTGATACCAGGCCCTTGGAGACTGCTTCAATCCATAGATAGCCTTCTTCAATCTCAGGACATTCCCTGGTTTGACAAAGTCTTCCATACCAGGACGGTCTCATGTAAACCTCATCCTCCAATTCTCCTTGGAGAAAGGCATTCTCGACATTCATCTGCCATAAGTCCCACTCTAAGTTGACTGCCAAGGAGAGCAGAATCATTATTGTGTGAAGTTTAGCTACTGGTACAAAGGTATCCATATAGTCTTCTCTATAGACTTGAGTATATCCTCTTGCAACCATCCTTGTCTTCTTTCTTTCTGGCTTTCCATTAGCCAGGTACTTGATGGTGAAGAGAAGGCGACTTGTTATTGCTTTCTTTCCTTTATGAAGCTCAGTTTCATACCAAGTATTATTCTTGATCATGGCACCAATTTCATCTTCAACTGAATCTCTCCACTCATCCAGCTTCATTGCCTCTTCATAGGTCCTTGGAATGTATTCTTGATCCAGGTTGCTGATGAACACCACATGCTCTTGTGGATAACTAGCCAAATAACAGGTTGCTTGGATAGGGTGAGCTACTGCATTGCTATTGAAGGATACCCTAGTGTCTGTTTAGATGAAGACCAAGAAGTTTTTACCACAACTTTGGAGTTTTATTACAATAACTTTGGAGTTTCACCCTTTCTGGATGAAGGTAAGTAAGTTAAATCTTGGGGAGTTACCTTGGATCCTCTTGGCATAGAAAAGCGTCCAAGGAGATAAGGAAGATCTGAAAGGCTGTTTGGATAAGGTTTGGTGCTGGAAAGGTGAAAGCTTGTGACCAATCTCGGCCACACAATTCAAAGAGACTCCAGCATGTCCATTGACTCCACATGCTTCTAGGTTTCGAAATACCCTAGTATCTGCCTTCGCTCTTCCTATATATATGATGTACTCATGATCCCAAGCAATAATATGGAGCGTTATGACTCTCTCTCTCTATTCTCTCTTAATTCTCTTAATCTTACAAACAATCTTACTCTTTCTCAATCTTTATTTCACATTTAATAAAACAAAAAAGTGTTTATGGTATCAGAGAAAGGTTACTCAAAGGGGTGAGTGTGTTTTCACAAAATCTGGGTTTGTTCTTGAGTGTTCTTCATTTTTCTGGGTTTGTTTTCGAAAAATCTGGGTTATTTCATCTTGAGTGACGTTCTTCATTTTTTGGCTTAGTTTGGCGAGTTCCTGATGGAAACCAACGATTTTAAAATTGAAATGAAGCACAGATCTATTATTCCAGTGATGCTTGAAGGAGAAAACTATGGGTTATGGTCTAGATTCGTTGAAACAACTTTGGAAATCTGTGGATTGTGGAGTAGTCCAATTAAGGTGAAGCTTTAGAAGAGATGGCTACTGAAGAAGGTAAGACAAGATGTCTGGAGGATGAAGATAAGTGGGTTCAAGAAGACAATAAAACACTTGAGATCATCCATGGGTCTCTCGATTTTGGAGGTCTACAAACAGTGTAGAACCGCAAAGAAGTTATGAGAGAGTCTTGAAGAAGCTTATGGGAACAAGTACAATCTGATGAGGGGTTAAGAAAGCTATCAGTGACTTGAAACAAGAAGAGGACGAGTTCAATCAGCATGTGGGAAAGCTTAGGTTCTTATGGTTGGAGTTGAATGTGTTGAGACCAAGCACATCAGATCTGGAAGGTCTACAAGAGAGGCTGGAACAAGATGTAGTCTTTAGCCTTCTAGTGAGTTTAAACTCGTGTTATGGTCAGATAATCAGGAGTATACTTAGAAAAGACAAGCTACCTGCTGTACATGATGTTTGTGAACTTGTTCAAAGGGAACAAGGTGGTCATAAGAGGTGTGATAAGAACAAGAATCTAAACTGTATGAAGAATGGTAGAAGTTATAATCAGAGACGGTTAAGGAAACTGTCTGTAGCTAGGAGAGCTAAGGGAACATTTTGGAGGAAGATTAGTCTGTCTAGGAAACAGCCTGGATATGAGTTTGGTTAAGAAGGATGCGCAGCAGATCATTAAAGGGAAGTGCTCATACTCTACTTATAAGGGTGAATCTTTGAAAGGAAGTATGATAGTGAGGGAACAGAAGATAGCAGGAGCTGATGATATCACCAGGAAGGAATGGGATACCCTCATTGAGAGTATCCAAGCTATGGTTACAACCAAGAAGCCACGTAGACACTCCAGTGCCTTTAAACCAATCATAATTTATTCTGGAGCAAGCCATCATATAATCAGTGAGAGGAGTTTGATGAGTGATATTAAGGATACCACATGGAGTGTCATGATAGCTAATGGTGGTAGAATCCCAATACACGGGATTGGAAATCTGAAGCTGTTTGAAAAGGACTCAGCTGCTTTCTATCTGCCTTGGTTCACATCTAACCATATCAGTGAAAATGGCAACTATTGATCTTGATTGTCAAGTGGTATTCAGGCCAAATGAAGTTGAGTTTCAAGACCTAAAGCCTGGACAAGTTATTGGCAGATGAGAGAGTAGGAATGAGCTCTACCATCTTCAAACGACTAAGCTCTCTAAACCCTTTGATTTTGTTTGCTTAAATAGTGCTACTGATATAATTGATAGCATTATTTGGCATGCTAGATTGGGACACCATCATACTCGTGCAATTGAACTGATTTTACCTGCTTTGTCATTCAATTGTTTGGAGTGTGAGACATGCATCTTAGGTAAGCATTGTATGACTGGTTTTCCAACATTAGAGACTATATATGAGAATTGCTTTGATCTGGTTCACTCTGATGAGTGGACATCTCCATGTGTGTCTAGGGCAACCAGAAGTATTTTGTGACATTCATAGATGAGAAGTCTAAGTATACTTGGATCACATTGTTTCTATATAAGGATAAAGTGTTAGATGCTTTTGTAAACTTCCAAGCATATGTGACTAACCATTACAATGCTACTGTGAAGGTACTAAGATCAGATAATGGAGGTGAGTACACCAGTCATGCCATCAAGAGTCACTTGGCTAAACATGGGATAGTGGATCTGACCAGTTGTCCTTACATGGGGTGGCTGAGAGGAAGAATAGGCACATAATGGAGGTTGCCAGATCCCTGATGTACCATGCTAATGTCCCAAGACGTGTTTGGAGTGATGCTGTTCAGACTGCATGCTATCTCATCAATCGGATTCCAACTAAGGTCTTGAGGAATCAGTCTCCTTTTAAAGGGTTGAACAAGACCAAGCCATACATAGATCATCTGCAAGTCTTTGGGTGCCTTTGTTATGTCTTGGTTCCAGGAGAACAGATAAACAAGCTGGATGTGAACAGCATTAAAGCTATGTTCATCGGTTACTCAGTAACTCAGAAGGGGTACAAGTGCTATGATCCATAAACAAGGAGAATGTTGGTTTCTAGAGATGTTAAGTTCATGGAGTCAAAAGGGTATTATGAGAAGAAGAAATGGGAGGACTTAGAAGATGTGTCTCAAGAACCAAGAGACAAGGCAATGAATCTGAGGATCTTATTGGAGAAGCTTGGGGTGATGTCCCAGGATGAGGAGATAAGAAGAAGCACTCCTCCTTATGGTCAAGATGGAGAATCTGGAAGAACAACCCATCTTGATCATGAGGGGGAAAATGAGCCTGAATCAGGAGTGCAATAGCAGCACCAAGAGGATTCAGGTCATCATCATGATCAAGATGTGACACAAGAAGCAAAGAATTTGGCTCAGTCTAGTGGAAATGAGCAAGAAGAGTTTCATGATCAAGGAGAGATTAATGAAACAGAAACAAAGGTTCAGGCTAAGGTTCAGGTTCAACCATTGAGAAGAAGCACAAGAGTGAGGAAGGATCCATCAAACTGGGTAAATACCAGAGTGTATTACAATGCTCAAGCTGTTGCACATCCTAGTCAAGCTGTATGTTCGTTTGCTGATTTTCCAGAAGAGCATTATGCCTTCATGATTAGTTTGGATGAAAGCTATGTTCTGAGTACTTATGAAGAGGCTATGATGCAGAAGGAATGGAGGGAATCTGTAGCTGATGAAGCTGGTGCTATGATCAGGAATGAGACATGGTATGAGAGTGAGCTACCAAAGGGGAAGAAAGCTGTTTCAAGCAGGTAGATCTTCACTATCAAGTTCTTACCAAATGGAGAGATAGATAGGCGAAAGACCAGACTTGTTGCTCGAGGCTTTACTCAAATTTATGGAGAGGATTACATTGATACCTTTTCACCAGTTATCAAGCTTCATACCATTCAGATTATCTTGTCTATTGCAACCAATCTTGAGTGGGACTTGTGGCAGATGGATGTGAAGAATGCCTTTCTGAAAGGTGAGCTAGAAGAAGAAGTGTATATGCTTCCCCCACCAGGTCTTGAAGGTCTTGTAAAGCCAGGAAACATATTGAGGTTGAAGAAGTCAATCTATGGGTTAAAGCAATCCCCTAGAGCATGGTACATGAAGCTGAGTACAAATCTCAATGGGAGGGGATTCATGAAGTCTGAACTTGATCATACACTCTTCATATTGACAGGACCATCAGGTATCATTGTCATTTTAGTGTATGTAGACGCTTTGATTATCACATGAAGTGATAAAGCTAGGATCCAAGCCATTAAAGATTTTCTCAAGTCAGTATTTAAAATCAACGACTTAGGAGAGATGACGTATTTTCTAGGAATTGAGATACGCAGATCTAATGAGGGTTTGTTCATGTCTCAAAGGAAGTATGCACTGGATATGCTGAAGGAAACTGATGTGCTTGGAGGAAAGACAGCTAAGACACCTCTTGAAGAGGGGTACAAGGTTATAATTGAGGGGGAGACTGAAGAGAACCAATTGTTTCAGGATGCTAAGCTGTATAGGAAGATGGTTGGCAAGCTGATCTACTTGACCATCACGAGACCAGATATATGTTTTGCTGTGAATCAAGTCAGTCAGCATATGCAGGCTCCAAAGGTACAACACTGGAAGATGGTTGATAGGATACTGAGGTATGTGAGTGGCACATCTGGACAAGGAGTCTGGATGGGATGTAATGGCAGTACAGAAGTAGTTGGGTATTCTGATGCTGATTGGGCAGGGGATAGAGTGGACATGAGATCAACTACAGGGTACTGTACATTCATTGGAGGGAACCTAGTTACTTGGACGAGTAAGAAGCAGAAGGTTATCTCATGTTCTAGTGCTGAAGCTGAGCATAGGGCTATGTTGAAGCTGACAAATGAATTGGTTTGGATCAAAGGGATACTGAAGCACTTGGAGATTGAGCAGGCAACACCAATGACAATGCATTGTGACAACCATGCAGCTATATATATTGCTACAAACTCAGTGTTCCATGAGATGACCAAGCACATTGAAGTCGACTGCCACAAGGTGAGGCAGATGATAGTCCTGGGAGTGATATTTCCATGTTATACAAGGAGTGAAGATCAACTTGCTGATTTGTTTACTAAGGCAGCAAGACTAAAGACAATGGAGTCCATACTTTCCAGATTTGGGCTCATTGATCTTACTCCTAGGGGCTGATCCCCTTACAATGAAGTCTCCACTATTTTTCCCTCATTAAGGTTTTATCCCAATGAGTTTTTCTTGATAAGGTTTTTAATGAGGGAGGTCTTCATGGTTTCCAAGCTTGACTAGTTCCCATGGTCAAGCTTGAGGGGGAGTGTTGAGATGAAGACCAAGAATTTTTTACCATAGTAACTTTGGAGTTTTTATCACAATAACTTTGGAGCTTCACCATTTCTGGCTGAAGGTAACTAAATTAAAGCTTGGGGAGTTACCTTGCATCCTCTTGGCATAGAAAAGTGTCCAAGGAGATAAGGAAGAGTTGACAGGCTGTTTGGATAAGGTTTGGTGCTGAAGAGGTGAAATCTGTGAGCAATCTCAGCCAAGCAATTCAAAATAGACTACAGCCTTTCCATTGACTCCACATGCTTCTAGGTTTCGAAACACCTTTGTATCTGCCTTCTCTCTTCCTATATATATGTTGTACTCCTGATCCCAAAAAATTATATGGAGTTTTAAGAGTATCTCTCTCTATTCTCTCTTAATCTCTTACAAACAATCTTAATGTTTCTCAATCTTTATTTCACATTCACTAAAACACAAAAGTGTTTAATTTTTTATCCAATTAGATGGATCTTTTCTCACTCTACTGCTTCTTCTCAATGGTTAAATTTGTTGCTCCTCTACCACTACCTCTTCCTGTCCTTGTTCTTCACCACATTGATCTTCACTTGATTGTTCAGACTCAGCTCCATCTTGATCATGTGTTGTAGCTGAATCATCTTGTTGTTGTTGTGATTCAGGTTCATTGCCCCCCCCCCCCCCCCCCCAGCATCAGGATGGACTGTCTCCTCAGCTGGTGCAGTTTCTTCTTCAGCCACTGGAGATGTAGGAGAAGGTGCTGGTGCCCCCTATTTTGAGGCTGACTAATGCCCAAGCTTTCCATTATGATTCTAAGGTTTGTTGTCCTATCTGAAAGTCCATGTGAGAGATCTCTAAGGTCTTCCCAATTCTTCTCATCATAGTAACCTTTGGATTCCACAAACTTCACATCCATTGAAACCATAACTCTTCTTAGCTCTAGTGATTAACACTTGTACCCTTTCTGCGTGTGAGAGTAACCTATGAACAAAGCCTTAACATTCTTGGGATCTAACTTGTTTATATGCTCACCTGGTGTCAAGACAAAACACACACACACAAACACACGCAAGTGATCAATTGGAGGTTTAATGTTGTTTAATACCTGAAAGGGAGAGACATCTTGGAGGACTTTTGTTGGTATTTTGTTGATCAGATAGCATGCTGCAACCACAACATCTCCCCAAAACCTTTTTGAGACATTAGTGTGGAACATCATGCTTCTTGCAACCCCTATAAGATGGCGATTCTTCCTTTCAGCCACTCCATTTTGTTGTTGTGTATATGGGCAGATTGTTTGTTGTACGATCCCATGTTTTGCTAAGTGTTGTTTGAAGGCATGGCTAGTGCATTCTCCCCCATTATCATACCTAAATTTTTTGATCTTAGAGTTGAAATGGTTAGTTACATAGTTTTGGTAGTTAATAAAAGCTTCTAAAACTATATCTTTACTTTGAATCAAGGTGAGCCAAGTATATTTTGATTTTCATCTATGAATGTAACAAAATATTTATGGTTTCTCTAGATGCACAAGGAGCTGTCCAAACATCAGAGTTAACCAGATCAAAACACTTCTCAAAGATAGTTATAGATTTAGGAAACACAGATTTGCAATATTTTCCAAGAATACATGCCTCACAAGTTTCATTTTTAAAAGATAGATTAGGTAACATTAAGCCTAAAGCACAAGAATGAGGGTGGCCTAATCTAGCATGCCATAACACATCATTAGCTAAAATAGAAGCAGAATTAAAAGCACAAGATAAATTTGATCTAAGCTTGAAGTCTTCAAGTAAATAAAGCTCTCCCTTGCTCACATCTTTCCCCAGCATCTTAGTAGTCTTAATATCCTGAAAACACACATCATTAGGACTGAAAATAACATTGGAATTAAGATCATTTGTTGCTCTCTTGACAGATAATAAGTTAGAGGTGAAAGTAGGCATGTAAAAGGCTTGAGACTCCTTGTCAAACAGTTTCAGATTTCCTACTCCCTCAATTTATATTCTATAACCATTTGCAATCACTACACTACCTAGGGCAGGTTTAACATCACTAATCAGTCTAGCATCCCTAATCATATGATGAGAAGCTCCATAATCAATGATCAAAGGCCTATTAGTGTGAGAAGCATTGTGAATGGAATTTAAAGAATTGACACTGATGTTACCAGAGTTTGCATTGAGAGCCTTTATAAGGGCTTCAATTTCTGACTTGCGAATGAAGGCTTCGTCATGAGGGATCTGGGAAGTGATTTGAGATGTACATCCACCAGTATGAGTGGTTGAAATCATTGCCGTTCCATCTTCTCCCATGCGCATAGAGATGGCATTGTTTGGATGCACTTCTTGAGTTCTTGCTTCATGTGCTCTGCCTTGGTTGAACTTGTTTGTTGAAGGTGGCCTGAGGTGAGGATGAAGTATCCAGCAGTTTCTTTTGGAGTGACCTTTCTTCTTGCAATGTTCACAAGTCACACGCCTATCTCCTCCAGGTTTGTAAGCTGCTTTGTTTGCCACTAGTGCTTCCACTTTCCCAGCTTTGTTAGCCAGAGATAGCTCTCCTTTCCCACCAAATAAACCATATGAGCCTAGCTCCTTCTGAAGTTGAGCACACACATCATCATAGCTTGGAAGCTCCTTAGCTCTCAGTATGTGTTTGAGCACATCACTGAAACTTGGATTGAGTGTAAGGAGCAGTCCAAAGACCTTGTCTTGCTCACGCCTCTCCTCAAGGATGCTAGGGTCAGTGGTGCTTGGCCTTAACATCTCAAGTTAAGACCACAACTGACTGTACTTCCCAAGGTGCTTGGTGAAGTCCATCTCTTCTTGTTGCAAGTTGTTGATGGCTCTCTTTACTTCAAATATTCTGGTCAGATTTGAAGTGTTACCATAGACCTTTTATAAGGTATCCCACAGTTGCTTTCCATCTCTTCTTGTTGCAAGTTGTTGATGGCTCTCTTTACTTCAAATATTCTGGTCAGATTTGAAGTGTTACCATAGACCTTTTATAAAGGTATCCCACAGTTGCTTTGCAGTTTCACAGTGGGAGTATGCCTCCATAATAGGCGTATCCAGAGAGCTTTGCAAGACAGACAGCACCATATGGTCCTCCTGGCCCCATTTGAAATTATCTATCACTAAAACCTCCTTGCCATCTTCTCTTTGAGTGATTTGTCTTGGTGGTTCACTTGAAGTGATATGCTCCCATAGACCTCTTCCTCCAAGGGCTGTTTTGGCCAATGTTGACCAAATAAGGTAGTTAACACCTTTCAGAGTAACCGGAATAAACAAAGGCATGTGTTTCTCTGTTCTTCACTTGTTATTGTCCAATGGATAAAAGGGAGCACCAAGAAGAAAAAAAATAATTTTCAAGACTGGACAAGAGAGAAACCGAAGAGAAACAAGGTATACTCTCTGAAAATGAAGTTAGAAGGTCGGAATAGAGTGAGAACTTCAAAGATTTTGAAGAAAAATTGCCAAGAACAAGTCTTATTACCCACTAGATAACATAATTTGCAAGATGAAACAAAGGAAGTAAACCGAACAACAGAAAGATTAAGCTCAGAAAGGTAGATTTTCGGAAGAAAAAATGGTGTTTTAGGAACTTTATGGCTCTAATACAATGACACTAAATGAAGAACAAGAGAGAGATCCGAGAGAGAGAAGGGTGTGAAACACGACACAAGAGAGAGAGAGAGTAAAAAAGGATCAATTTCCCTTGATTAATTCTTGTCTGATGCATACAATATAAATAGACTAAACTTGGTGCAACAAGACAAGAAGGAAAGATTAAACAAATGTGGTCTGGCCGAGGGACAGTGACATCTCCCAAACGGTCAACACCCTAAATGGAACATGTGATTTTCCCATTTAAATACTATTCTTGCGTCAGACAAGCTCCCAACGTCTCCTTGACTTTCTGAGATTGATCTGGGTGAGTTTGAACTTCCCTTGTCTTCCAAGGTAAGTTAGGTTGAGCCTTGTAGCTTGAGATGGAAGTATGTACGGAATACCTTGTCTTCCAAGCTTGTATAAAACTCAACGAGATGCTAATCCTTTCTTTATTTCATCCTTTTTATGTCTTTGTGTCAATACCTTCTGAATTTGCGAGCATATTTCTTCAAGAGATGGTAGCTTCTCTGATCTTAGGATGTGCTTGATGAGATCATTGTAGGTCGAGTTGAGTGTGAGCAGTAGACCAAAGACCTTGTCTTGCTCACGCCTCTCATTCAAATCATCCGGATCAGTAGTACTTGCCTCAGCATCTCAAGTTCAGACCATAAAACTATAAAATTTCCAAATGCTTTGTGAAATCCATGTCTTCTTGAGCTAGATTGTTGATAGCTCCCTTGATCTCAAACACCCTTGTAAGGTTTGAGATGTTTCCATACACCTTTTGCAGTGTATCCCATAGGTCTTTAGTGTTAAAACTTAAGAATCAGTAACCCCAAACATTTCTGGTGAAGTACATCAGCATAAGGGGGAATAAGCTCAATGGCTTTCTTAGTTTTCATTGATAATAACACATCCATAATTATACAGAAAAACAGAGATTGAACGCTTAAACCTAGAGCTAACTCACGTCAGTCAAGTTGCCACTTGATACTGATACAAAGTGAAACCAGGAGCTAAAACAAGGATAGAACGTGTGCCACCTCTAGTATTGGTGTAAATATCCAGCTGCTAATATTGACTTCATTATAATGTCATTATATAGCAGCTATTCTTGACTTCTTCCTTCCACAGAACCAGTAACTTTCCACCTTCAGAAGTAAGCATAATGAGCTTAGCCTACTATTATTGACTTTTCTTCACCTATTTGTCACCAGCTTGTGTGCTTGGCTGCTTCTCCTTATTGGATCAGTACTCGGGCTGTTCTTCTCAAGGCCTCTCTTTATGCTTGTGACTTTCATTCCTTATTGGCCTTCACTTGTCCATAAGCATATTGGGCTGCTGGTTCCTCTTTAATATGATAGGTGGACTGGTGTTCTTCTTGGTTCATCATGCTATTGGAGTCTTCTTCTTGGGAAACTTGTGTAGACAACCTTGTTGGGCTACATTGAAATCTTCTCATGCACCTTCTGCATTAGTCTTCTTCTTTTGAGCATGAATGATTGTCACAATCAAATGGATCCCTGAAGGTCTCCATTTTCGTCCTCACTCTGCTCCATAATGTAATGATAGCTTTGCTGCCCCAAAGCTCTTCTTCACATTCATAATAGGCGCTTTACACCACACTTTCACTCTTGTGCTCTTCTTCTTGTTCTCTTTGGAGTGTAGATAGTAGCTTGTCTCACTCGATCTCCTACATTACACCACTTAAAGAGCTACTTCTCCTGCCACTCAGTTCAGCTCTTCATGGTGTTCTTATTTTAATACTCCTCCTCAAAGATAGGCTGAGCATGAATAAGAAAGCTTATCTTGTACAATGAGAACACGTGTGCATGTCTCTGGACTTCCTCTCCTTGTGAATCACTTCAACTACCACTTTGATTTTTCCTCTTTGCTTTCTCAATCTAAGCTGTATATCATAGGTTCTTCTGGTTCCTCTTGTGGTCAGTGTAAGTATAATACTTCCATCTTGGGTCACCGTTGGTCTGCCTCTTTTGGGTCAGCCATCCTGGCTCAACTATCTTATAGTAGAGCTCTGTGTGCAATGACTAGCTAGTTTGGATTCCACCAGTTGGTTAGCCTCCATGGTTGGTATTCATGATTCATATTCTAACATTTAGCCATCTCACAATAATTGTATGCCTTCAAGATCGACGGATCCAATGAGATTTGAAGGATGGACATCAGCAGCATATCTTCTTGCATCCACTTCACTTCATCACACACAATAATCTCCTTGTCGCATTCATGAGTGATGAGCTTTGGAGCATAATTCTCAAGGATGTGGTTCCACAAACCCTTGCTTCCTGTAAGTTTTAGAGTTTTATAGAGATTTTAATGGAAGAACATGATGAACAAACTGAAGAACATGAGAGAGAAGAGAGCTTTCGTGTAGACAGAGAATAAAGAGAGAGGAAAGTGTTTTCCTTGTTTTGATTAATTTTGGGATAAGTCCCATAAATAGGGAGATAGCATACAATCAGACAAACACAAGAAATAATAAACTAAGGTCTCGTGAAGAGGACAAAAGGGCTCATACAGCAAAGTGAAAGTGACCGGTCTACACTCTCTCTCTTCCTTAGCCTAGCATGTGACCCTGCTTTTCCTTAACCCCAACAGATCCATTAAAATTTAGATCTTCCTGGGACTTCCTGAGTGCTTCTGGTTACTTAGACAATATCCTTGACAAGCTCCTATTCGGTTACTTGCCTTCCAAGCTAGGTTAAGGTTAAGACTCACAAAGTGTACGGATGGCTTGATTTTACTTGATCTGGATTTCCTTTGTCTCTTCATTCAATTTAGCTCATTTATTCTTCATGTCAACACTCCCCCTCAAAGTTGACCATAGGGACTGGTCAAGCTTCGAAGCCATGAAGCATTACCTCATTAAAACCTCAGCTAGGTAAAACCACTTGGGAGAAAACCCAAGCCAAGGAAAAAGACTATAACACTTCATGGAGGGGAGATCAATGAGATGTGAGGTTTATGAGTCCAAGTTTTGAATGAATGAACTCACATACTTTAGTATTCACAGCCTTAGTGAAGATATCAGCTAGTTAGTCTTCACTTCCTGTATAGCATGGTAGGATGATCCTTTGCTCCATAGCATGCCTTAGCTTATGACAATCTACTTCAATGTGTTTAGTCCTTTTATGAAACACATTGTTTGATGCTATGTGTATTGCAGCATGGTTATCACAATGCATTGTGATTGGTGATGGTGTCTCTATACCCAAATCATTAAGCATGTTTCTGATCCAAATGAGCTCACTAGTGAGCTTCCCCATTGCTCTATATTTTGCTTCAGCAATTGAGCAGGATACCACCTTTTGATTCTTGATTTTCCAAGTTACCAAATTGCCTCCAATAAAGGTATAATAGCTGGTTGTGGACCTCTTGTCCACTCTATCTCCAGCCCAATCAGCATCACAATACCCCACTATGTCTGTGCTCTTGTTGCAACCCAACCAAACTCCTTGTCCTGGTGGTTCTCTTAGATACCTTAGGATTCTCTCAACCATGTTCCAATGGTGAATCTTGGGATCTTGCATATGCTGGCTAAATTGGTTGACTACAAAACACACATCTGGTCTGTTGATGGTGAGGTAGATGATTTTTCCAACCATCCTCCTATAGTGCTTGACATCTTGATAGGGCTTGTCTTCAATCTTCCCCTCAAGCAATACTTTGTAGCCATCTTCTAGTGGAGTTTTGGCTGCTCTTCTACCTAATTCACCTGCCTCACTCAATAAATCAAGTATGTACTTCCTTTAGGATAGGAACCACCCCTCTTTAGATCGGCATATTTCAATCCCTAGGAAGTAATTTAACTCACCCAAGTCTTTGATATCAAATGCAGATTTAAAAAAAGATTTAGTTAAGTGGATACCTTCCTTATCACTTCCTGTGATGATGACGTCATCTACATACACTAGGATTACCACAATTCCTTGTTGGCTGGTGAGAATGAAGAGGGTATGATCAGCTACAGATTTTTACAAAACCTCTCCCATTTATAGTGCTGCTGAGTTTGTGATACCAGGCCCTTGGTGATTTCTTTAAACCATAGATGGCTTTCTTCAGTCTAAGAACATTTCTAGGCTTGGAAAGATGTTCTAGACCAGGAGGGGGTCTCATGTAGACCTCATCTTCAATTTTTCCTTGTAGGAAAGCATTCTTAACATCCATTTGCCATAGATCCCACTCCAAGTTAACTGCAAAAGATAGGATGATCCTTATGATGTGTAGTTTGGCGACTGGTGCAAAAGTATCAAGGTAGTCTTCTCCATAGGTCTGAGTGAAACCCCTTGCCACTAGCCTTTTTTTGCGCCTATCCACTGTACCATCAACATTGTACTTGATTGTGAAGATCCAACGGCTTGTTACAGCCTTCTTTCCTTTGGGAAGCTCCACTTCATACCAGGTATCATTGACAATCATTGCATTTGTCTCACTTCAAACTGATTTTCTCCACTCGTTATGCTCCATAGCTTCCTCATAAGACCTTGGAATGTATTCCTGGTCCAATTCTCCGATGAAGACTACATGGTCCTGAGGGTATTTAGCTAAAAAGTACACAGCTTGTATAGGATGTGCTACTGCTTGGGAAATGAAGTACACCATTGTGTTAAGCTAAAAAGTACACAACTTGTATAGGATGTGCTACTGCTTGGGAAATGAAGTACACCCTTGTGTTAATCCACTTAGAAGCTGGTTGTCTAATTCTGGTACTCCTCCTTAGTGGTGGTTGTGCTTCTTCATGTGGTGATTCCTCATCATCATTTGAAGACTGAGTTTCATTTAACACTGAACCCTCTTGTTCTTGTTGCTCAGATTGATCATGAGTTGTTGCTTATGTATCCTGTTGTATCTCAGCTTGATTGTTATTGCCCCCCTAATGGTCAAGGTGAGGAAACTCAATCTCATCAGTACTTCACTCAGCTTCAGTAGATGGTGCTGAGTCCCTCCTGGTGTTCTCTAGTTCAGTCTCCACCCTTGCTTCAGGTATACTGACCCCAAGACTTTCCATCATAGGTTTGCTCTATCAGAGGCTGAATGAGATAGATTTTCCAGTTCATCCCAACTCTTGTCATCATAATAACCTCTTGATTCTACATAATTCACATCCCTAGACATCATGAATCCCCTAGTCTCTGATGCATAGCACTTGTAACCCTTTTGGTTTGGAGAGTACCCAATGAACATTTCCCTTGTACTCTTCGCCTCTAGCTTGTTCCTTTGCTCTCCTGGTATCAAAACAAAACAAAGACACCCAAACACACACATATGCTCTATAGAGGGTCGGGTTTTATTGAGTACCTCAAAAGGAGAGTGATCTTGTAGGACTCTGGTGGGAATCCGGTTAATCAAATAACAGGCTGTCAAAACTGCATCTCCCCAAAACCTTTTGGGTACACTCGTATGAAACATCATGCTCCTGGCCACCTTCATTAGATGTCTATTCTTTATTTCAGCTATACCATTCTGTTGAGGTGTTTATGGGCAGCTTGTTTGATGGATCACCCCATGCTTTGCTAAGTGTTGTTTAAACGCATTTCTTATGTATTCCCCTCTATTATCTGATCTAAACATTTTTTATCTTGGCATTGAAATGGTTAGATACATAGATCTCAAAATTTATAAAAGATTCTAAGACCCTATCTTTAGATTGCAACAATGTAATCCATGTGTATTTAGACTTCTCATCTATGATTGTCACGAAGTATCTATGATGTTCCCTAGATGTACATGGAGTAGTCCAAACATCAGAGTGAAAAAATTCAAAGCAATTTTCATAAAGAGTACTTGATCTAAGAAATACAATTTTGCAATGCTTGCCTAAGATACAAGCCTCACAATCACTCTTAAGGAAATACTAGGCAGCATGATGTTCAAGGCACGACAATGGGGATGTCCTAATCTAGCATGCCACATTACAATTTAGGTAAATAAAAACTTGAATTTAAAGCATAAGATAAATTGGATGAAAGCTTGATGGCTTTCTTGACCTCAAACACCCTACTTACGTTGGATATGTTGCCATATACCTTCTCGAGAGTGTCCCACAGCTCCTTGGAAGTTTCACAGTAGGTGTGAGCTTCCATGGTTGAGGCTTCAAGGCTGTTCTTAATGATAGATAGAACCATGAGGTCCTCCTGACCCCTCTTTGCATCTTCATCAGCAGTGACCACCACTTCTTTGACATCCTCTCCTAGGATGGTCTTCTTTGAGGTCTTGCCTTCAACAACATATTCCCAGAGTCCTCTGCCTCCAAGAGCAGTCTTCACAAGCCTTGACCACATAAGATAGTTAGCTCCCTTAAGAGTAACTGGAATCACAACCATTTTTGAGTTTTCCATCAGAAACAACAAGAACAACTCAAGAACAGCAAGAACAGCTCAAGAGATTTGCGGAATAGAATAGAGAATAGGTTTTGAGGAGCTTATTTTCTCTGTTACCATGTAATTTTTAGAGATTATAGAGATTTTAATGGACGAACATGATGAACAAAATGAAGAACATGAGAGAGGAGAGTTTATTTTGTGGACAGAAGAATAGAGAGAGAGGAAAGTGTTTTCCTTGCTTTGATTAACTCTGGGATAAATCCCATAAATAGGGAGACAGCTTACAATCAGACAAACACAAGAAATAATAAACTAAGGTCTGGTGAAGAGGGCAAATTGGCTCATACAGAAGAGTGAAAGTGACTTGTCCACACTCTCTCCCTTCCTTAACCTAGCATGTGACCCTGCTTGTCTTTAACACCAACGGATCCATTCAAATTTAAATCTTCCTGGGACTTCCTGAGTGCTTCTGGTTACTTAGACAATATCCTTGACAAGTTCCTGTTTGGTTACTTGCCTTCCAAGCTAGATTAAGGTTGAGACTCACAAAGTGTACGTATGGCTTGATTTTACTTGATTCTGATTGCTTTTGTCTCTTTATCCACTTTAGCTCATTTATTCTTCATGTCAACACTTCCCATGGAATTCTTCATCATAATGAAAGTTTAAGTAGAAACTGATTAAGAAGATGAGATTGATGAGAATAGAGAGACTTGGACGAGAAAATGACAAGACGTTGCTCGGATAGACTTAAGAAACCATTCTAGCTTAGATGAAGACTGGAAATGAGAGACGAGAGAAAGACTAAAGATTTCTAGTTGATTAATGTTTGACAGAGGTTACAATATATAGAGGAAGAGATAGGGAAATATTGGATAAGGTTTCAACGTCTATAAGGCTGGGAGGAGCGTCTATTTGAATGAATGGTTGAGACTCTTCAGACGTTAGATGCCAAAGGCATCTTGACCAGATGCTCTTCCAGCTCGAACAAGCCTGTCCATGCGCGCTTCCTTATCCTTTGGTAACTTCTATCCGGCGAGGTAACTTGTAAAAAAACTCTTGGTCGAGTTACTTTTACCTGGGTAAGTTTCAACCATGGTCGATCCGGGTCATCCGCCTTGTACGGCATGTACGGCCTCTTGTACGGCCACTTGTACGGACGACCCAAAATCAAACCTTCTCCATTTCTTCATGCTTCATCTATTATTTAAACTTCTATGTTCAACACATAAATCCTGTGATATTGATTCAATTTAGGGTGATTCTCCAAAGATTTATTAAATCAAGCTTCTTACATCATGATTCATTCTGGGTTTATTAGAATCAAGAAGAAATTTCCAAATCTCCAATTGAGGTAAACTAGAATCATGTCAATTGAAAGTAGGACAACTTCTTCATCATAACTCCTATGATATTGATTCAACTTAAGGGTGATTCTCCACAGATTAGTCCAAATCAAGCTTCTTCCATTGTGATCCGTTCTGGTTTGACTAAAATCAAGTAGAAATTGCCAAATCTCCAAACATGATAAACTCGAATCACATCGGTTAAAAGTGGGATAACTTCTTCATCATAAATCCTATTATATTGATTCAACTTCAGGGTGATTCTCCACTGATTTATGAGTCCAAATCAAGATTCTTGCGTCGTGATTCATTCTGTTTTTTTTTAGAATCAAGAAGAAATTTTCAAATCTCAAACATGGTAAACTAGAATCACTTCAGTTGAAATTGGGATAACTTCTTCATCACAACTCCTTTGATATTGATTCAACTGCAGGGTGATTCTTCAACGATTTATGAGTTCAAATCAAGCTTCTTACGACGTGTTTTATTATGGTTTGATTAGAATCAAGAAGAAATTACCAAATCTCCAAACAGGATAAACTCGAATCATGTCGGTTGAAAGTGGAATAACTTCTTCATCATAACTCCAATGATATTGATTTAACTTCAGGGTGATTCTCAACATATTTATGAGTCCAATTCAAGCTTCTTACATCGTGATTCATTATGATCTGATTATAATCAAGAATAAATTGCCAAATCTCCAAATAAGGTAAACTAGAATCACTTCGGTTGAAAGTGGGATAACTTCTTCATCATAACTCCTACGATATTGATTCAACTTCATGGTGACTCTCCAATTATTTATGAGTCCAAATCAAGATTATTACATCGTGACTCATTATGATTTGATTAGAATTAATAATAAATTGTCAAATCTCTAAACATGATAAACTAGAATCACTTCGGTTGAAAGTGGGATAACTTCTTGATCATAACTCTTATGGTATTGATTCAACTTCAGGGTGATTCTCCACTAATTTAGGAGTCCTAATCAAGATTCTTAATTCATGCTTCATTCTGATTTGATTAAAATCTAGAAGAAATTGTAAAATCTCCAAAGGATAAACTAAAATCACCTCGGTTAAAACTGGGATAACTTCTTCATAATAACACCTATGATATTGATTAAACTTCAGTTTGATTCTACACTGATTTATGTGTCAAAATATATCTTCTTACTTCGTGATTCATTATGATTTGATTAGAATAAAGAAGAAATTACAAAATCTCCAAAAAGGGTAAACTAGAATCACTTCGCTTGAAAGTGGCATAACTTCTTAATCATAACTCCTATGATATTGATTCAACATGAGGTTTATCCTCCACTAATTTATGAGTCCAAATCAATTCTTACTTAGTGATTCATTCTGGTTTGATTAGAATCAAGAAGAAATTGTCAAATCTCCAAACATGATAAACTAGAATCAGTTCGGTAGAAAAAGGAATAACTTCTTCATCATAACTCCGATGATATTGATTCAACTTTAGGGTGATTCTGAACAGATTTATTTGTCCAAATAAATCTTTTTACATTGTGATTCATTCTGATTTGATTAGAAACAAGAAGAAATTGTCAAATCTCCAAACATGATAAACTGATATCACCTCGATTGAAACTGGGATAACTTATTCATCATAACGCCTATGATATTAATTAAACTTCCTGGAGATTCTCCACTGATTTAGGAGTCCAAATAAATATTCGTACATCGCGATTCATTCTGGTTTGATTAGAATCAAGGAAAAATTGCCAAATCTCCAAACATGATAAACTAGAATCACTTCAGTTGAAGGTGGGATAACTTCTTCCTCATAACTCCTATGATATTGATTCAACTTCACGGTGACTCCACCGATTTATGAGTTTAAATAAAGCTTCTTACATCGTGATTCATTCTGGTTTGATTATAATCAATAAGAACTCTCCAAACATGGTAAATGAGAATCACTTCGGTTGAAAGTTGGATAACTTCTTCATCATAACTCCTATGATATTGATTAAACTTCAGGGTGATTCTCCACTTATTTATAAGTCCAAATAAATCTTCTTAGTTTGTGATTCATTCTGGTTTGGTTAGAATCTAGAATAAATTATCAAATCTCCAAACAGGGTAATCTAGAATCACTATGTTTGAAAATGGGATAACTTCTTATTCATAACTCCTATGATATTGATTCAACATCAGAGTTATTCTCCACTATAATATGAGTCCAAATCAAAGTTCTTACATCGTGATTCATTTTGTTTTGATAAGAGTCAAGAAGAAATTGCTGAATCTCCAAATAGGGTAAACTAGAATCACTTTGGTTGAAAGTGGGATAACTTCTTCATCATAACTCCTATGATATTGATGTTGGAATGAAGAAGGGATATGCAGTAGTTGAAGGTGATCAAGTCTCTTGTGCAGAGATTGTGCAAAAAAAAAAGATTACCTTCCACAAGATTTGCACAAGAAAGATAACAAAGTGCAAAGTTCGGATCAGCCTCAAATAACCCAAAGATCAATGAGCAAAACTAGGGTTGAAGATAATCTTTGGTGCAAAATTTGTACAAAATAATCAAGACCAAGACCAAAGTGCATAATCCGGGTTCTTCTTATCTCGTCCAAGAAAAAAAAGAAGGTGTTGGCGCCAAGACTCTCGGTTTGAATTCAAACCAAGATCACATTTCCACTTGACCAAATAGCTGTTGGGACCTGTCCTTATCAAGCCTCAGATGCAAGAAAAACCATTTTCTTCTTCCTGAAATAATAGTTTAAGGGGACCCCAAAGATAGTATTAGTTTCATGTCTTGTTTGTCTTGTATTGTTGCTTCTCTTGGCCATATTATGCCTCCTTTATCCATGAAATTAATCAATCAAAGGGGAGTTATCTTTCTTCACCATTGTCAGTTACATTATTCTCTCTAAGTATCTTACTCTCTCTGGTTACCAAATCTCTCAAGCAAAACTCTCAAGAACTCTCTTAATATCTTTATTCTCCAGCAGCATTCTCTTTGATTCTCACTTACTCTCTTCATTCTCTCCCTCTTAGTTTCGACCATACTCTATCTCTACATTACTATCACACTCTGTTCTATCTAATCTAACATGGTATCAGAGCTCTCAAGCTTCTGAAAACCTATAAAGCTTCCGCAAATCAGTTTCAGTTCATTCATCTTTTTCAAACTCTGTTTTTTGTTCTATCCTTTTTCCTCTTGTCCAAAGGTCTTCCAGGAGGGAAAAGACTTACCAGAACTCAAGATAAAGGTGGTCTTTAGTCTCTGGAACTCAGGAAAGCTTCAGCTCATTCCAGCAAACTTCATCAAAGTCCAGATTCAAGCTCAGTCTCTCGCAAACCAGTGGGTACTCTCTATTGTCCACTGATCTAAAACCCTCCAAGATGGATAACCCAAGAAGTATGGCGCCTCTAATGGTGATCCATGTGCTGCTCAAAGGCTCAAACTACCTCCTCTCGTCCAGACTTGTGAAGACTGCCCTTGGAGGAAAAGGTTTTGTGGAACCATTGTACACAAGCAGCTCCATCTAATCTTGAAGATGGAGGCAAATGGCAGCAAGAAGATCTCATCGTCCTGTTCATCCTCCAAAGCTCTCTTGAAGCTTCCATTATGGAGGCTTACTCTTACTGTGAGAGTGCTAAAGAGCTTTGGGAGACTCTCCACAAGGTTTATGGCAACTCATCCAATTTGAGCCAAGTGTATGAGCTCAATAAGGCCATAAACAACATGTCTCAGGACGAGATGCAGTTTACTGACCACTTTGGAAAGTTCAGGTCCCTTTGGGACGAACTTGATATGCTAAGACCATCTACAACAGACCCAAATATCCTCTATGATAGAAGAGGGCAAGACAAGGTGTTTGGGCTGGTCATCACTCTTCATCCAGCCTTCAATGATCTAGTGAAGCACATACTGAGGTCATACAAGCTGACATCTCTTGAAGAAGTGTGCTCCCAAATTAAAAAGGAACAAGGGTCACACGATTTTTTTGAAGGAAAGGAGACTCTTTCCCTTGCCAATCAAGCAGCTGCTTCTCTTCAGTCACCAAAGACTTATTACAAGAAGGAGGAGAGGAGCGGAATCAGGTGTGAGCACTGCAAGCGAGATGGTCATACCAAGGAGAAGTGTGGGGACCTTCACCCACACCTCAAACCTTGCAAATTCAGATGAACCCTTGCCATGGAGGTTCAAGGAACTAGCTCAGGTTCCTGGGTTGTAAGTTAACCTCCTAGGCTTCAATAAGAGCTTGTTTAATTTTTTTAAGTTGTTTCTGGTTGTGTGTGTTCTGGTCTAGGAGTTTACTAGCATGTTTATGTCTAGTTCCTGATTTAGTTTAATTGTTTGTGTTGTGTCTGGTCTAGACGAGTTGCTTAGCTCTTGGTTTGTGTCTTGTTGCATTGATAGAAGTATAGGAGAGTTTCCTGGTCTTGTAATGCATCCACAAATGTTTAGGTTGATTCGATGAGTTATCTAGTCTCTGGTTTTCTCATTTGATCTTGTTATTGTTTAAATGATCATAAAAATAGCCTAAATGCCTTGTAAATGATGAGTTATCAATCTTGTGCATTTAGTGAGTTGTTTGCTTGGATTTGAACTGAATGAGTTGTTTAGATTCAGTCCATTGCATCTTGTTAATCATTATGGATCAGACTTTGTGAGTTATCAAGTTCTGTGTTGAGTGATGTTTTAGGTACACAAGAGGTGCTCACTATCCATCACCAATCCGAGACAAAGAAAAACGATTTGCTCATGTGTTCAGAGCCTACACATGATGTATATTCCTGTTTGATTCAGAGCCTACACATGATCTACATTCCTGACCATGGAGAGATATATTGTGTCTGTAAAACCGGTTGGCTTAAGCGCAGGCTGTTTGTATGTTGCCCTCCTGGTTCAAGAGACACAAGGAAGACTGATGGTTTAAGGCATTGGAGCAGAGATCAAAGGTGGATCAGTTGACTTAAGCGCAGGTGTTGGTACTGTTGTGCTCCTGCTTCAAGTTTAGTAATTCTCACTTCCAAGCTTGGTCCTTCACCTATACTCTCTGGATCAAGCTTGAGGAGGGGTAATGGGGAGCATTCCTGAAGGTCCAAGTCGTCCATTGCCTAACCTCAAATCAAAAGTGGAGTATACAAGTGATGGAGTTCACTCTTGCAACACTCATTACCAACCGAATCAAAAAAGCCATCTAGAACCCATTGCAACCATGTGAGCTTGGTCCTTCGTGTTCTCAGTTCCAAGCTTGTGTTGATGGAGCTTCCATGATCCTTGTACTGTCTTACCAACTGGGGATTCAAGTGGAGTCCACTCCCCACTAAAGTTATGAAAGAGAAGCACCTTAAACTCATCTCAATTCATTCATCATTGTTCTTATAATTAAAATGATATTGAGCATTATGCGATTAGTGCATTTCCTTAAGAACTGATGAACCTGTGGGGTAATGTATCAGGTACCTTACTTGAGACTTAATGTGCAAAGCACCCTCCATCCTTACCTTTCAAGTTGGCGAGTAGTCAAAAGAGAGGGGTAGACACAAACAAGAGTTTAAGAAGAGTCCAAGGTGTTGGTGTGTGCAAGTGATGGAGTTCATGCTTGAACCAAAAGTTAGGCCATAATCCAAGGCCTAAGGACTCCACCATGAGTTATCTGAAGTTCCTTAGGCTCACTGGCCAATCCCTAGGCTTTGAAAAACTCTACTATTTTCCTTAGCTCGTTTTGTCCCAAATGGGTTTTCAGGCTAAGGTTTTTAACGAGGGAGCTTCTTCAAGGTTCCAAGCTTGTCCAAGGATCTCCTATGGTCAAGCTTGAGGGTGGGTGTTGGAATGAAGAAGGGAGATACAGTAGTTGAAGTTGATCAAGTCGCTTGTGCAAAGATCGTCCAAAAAAAGATTATCTTGCAAAATATTTACACAAGAAAGATAACAAAGTGCAATATTCGGGTCAGCCTCAAATCACCCAAAGATAAATGTGCAAAACAAGGGTTGAAGATAATCTTTGGTGGAAAGTCTGTGCAAAAGAATCAAGACCAAGACCAAAGTGCATAATCTGGGTTCTTCTTATCTCGTCCAAGAAAAAAAGACGAAGGTGTTGTCCCTAAGACTCTGGGTTTGAATACAAACCGAGATCACATGTCCACTTGACCAAAGAGCTGTTGGGACCTGTCCTGATCATGCCTCAGCTGCAAGCAAAACCCTTGTCTTCTTCCTGAAATAATAGTTTAAGGGAACCCCAAAGATAGTATTAGTTTAATGTCTTGTTTGTCTTGTATTGTTGCTTTTCTTGGCTATATTATGCCTCCTTTCTCCATGAAATTAATCAAGCAAAGGGGAGTTCTCTTTCTTCACCATACTCAGTTCCATTATTATCTCTATTTCTCTTACACTCTCTGGTTACCAAATCTCTCAAGCAATACTCTCAAGAAATCTCTTAATATCTTTATTTTTCAGCAGCATTCTCTTTGATTCTCACTTACTCTCTTCATTCTCTCCCTCTTAGTTTCAACCATACTTTGTCTCTACATTACTCTCACACTCTGTTCTATATATTCTAACAATTGATTTAACTTCAGGGTAATTCTGCACTGATTTATTAGTCCAAATCAATCTTTTTACATTATGATTCATTATTATTTGATTAGAATCTAGAAGAAGTTGCCAAGTCTCCAAACAAGATAAACTGAAATCACCGCGGTTGAAACTGGGATAACTTCTTCATAATAACTCCTATGATATTAATTACACTTCAGGCTGATTCTCCACTTATTTATGAGCCCAAATAAAGCTTCTTACATAGTAATTCATTCTGGTTTTATTAGAATCAAGAAAAAAATTGCCAAATCTCCAAGCATGGTAAACTAGAATCACTTCGGTTGAAAGTGGGTAACTTCTTCGTCATAACTCCTATGATATTGATTCTACTTCACGGTTATTCTTCACAATTTTACGAGTCCAAATCAAGCTTCTTATATCGTGATTCATTCTGGTTTGATTAGAATCAAGAAGAAATTACCAAATCTCCAAACAGGGTAAACATGAATCACTTCGGTTGAAAAAGGGATAACTTCTTCATTATAACTCCTATTGTTGAGATGAAGAATAAAGGAGCTAAATTGGATGAAGAGAAAAAGGAAATCCGGATCAAGTAAAATCAAGCCATCTGTACACTTAGTGAGTCTCAACCTTAACCTTGCTTGGAAGGTGATGAACCCCTGGTGAGGAGATCCTTTTGTCCCTGATACTTTGAAGGATGATATGATGGTTTTGAGAGAGATCTGGGTTGATTTTGATGATGATGGATGGATTGATTGGATGATCTTCCGAAATGATATATGAACTGATCAGATCTTGTGTAGATGTGTCTATCAAGAGAATGAACTTTGTTTGTGATCAAAGACAATTTTACAATCCTAGTTTTTAAGTTTCTTAATTTCTACACTTTGTCTTTTCATTTCTACAACTTGTAAGTCCAATACAAAGGGATGCACGACTAGAATATTTTTGATTCACCTTTTTATCAAAATTCTCTCTAAATCTGTGAATCCCTTGTTCATCCATGAACACTGATTGCTATGAGTTCATTCTCTGCAAGCAAAACTTGTCTTTGATTACAAACAAAGTTCATTCTCTATATCTTAGACACATCTACAGAAGATCTGATCAGTTCATAGATCACTTTTGAAGATCATCCAATCAATCCATCCATCATCATCAAAATCAACCCAGATTTCTCTCAAAACCATCAGATCTTCCTTCAAAAGAATCATGGACAAAGGATCTCCTCAACGGGGGTTCATCAGAAGGCAAGTAACCGAATAGGAACTTGTCAAGGATATTGTCTACGTAACCAGAAGCACTCACGAAGTCCTAGGAAGATTTAAATTTGAATGGATCTGTTGGGGTTAAGGACAAGCAGGGTCACATGCTAGGTTAAGGAAAACACTTTTCTCTCTCTCTATTCTTTTGTCCACGAAATAAACTCTCCTCTCTCATGTTCTTCAGTTTGTTCATCATGTTCTCCCATTAAAATATCTTGAAATCTCTAAAACGTACATGGTATCAGAGCAACTAAGCTCATGAAACCTACTCTCTTCAATATTATCCATTCTATTACACAAATCTCTTTCTTTACTCTAGTTATTTTCGAAAACTTTGTCTCTTTCAATTTAATTAAGGCCATGATCCAGTAAGGCTCTGATACCATGTTGGAATTCATGAGTGTTTGTCTCATGTCAAGAGAGTATTCAGTTAACTTGTAACTGGATCCTCTTCAACCATACAACAGGAACTCACCATTCAATGGAAGAGACAACCAACTGGTGGTTGAATCATCTTAAGCAGCATACACTAAAACCGAGATCCTAGACAGCAAACTGGTTATGTGTAGCAAAGAATCTCTAGTTTGAATTTATCGTTTTGAAGTAACATAAAACTTTGAGTTTGTGTACCTAAGATAAAGATGATTTAGAATCAGTAATCTAGAGCTTAAAAGGAGATAAAGAAGAGTTTATACTTAGTTTTACAAATATTAGGTTGCCTTAAGAGATATAGAGTTAAGGCAGCCTCTAAACCATAATGCTTAGCTCCTTACATTGGGAATATTGTTTATACACAAGAAAGAGAGAGAGAGCACACGAAATTAGAGAGAGAAACTTATCTATTGATTCTGGTAAGTTTTACAAGAGACGGTGAAGGTCTTTAAATAGACAATCACTTACAATAAACAATTACTAAATCAGAGAATGGCTAAACAACTAATATAATGGGGGAAATGGAAGTGTCCCGAAGGATATAGACAAGGTATGGCACGACCATATGAGGAGAAAAGGAAAGGAGAGAGGTTGGCACAACCTGTTTGAGTGAAAGTGACAGGTCCAGCTGCTTCTCCAAAGCAACCCATGTGACTTCTTCTTATCTAATTCGAATCAAGAGGGTTGTGCTCTCAAGGCATAGGTGATCATCAATGGCTCTCATCTTCCAAGCGTGAACACATACTCTCATTCTCAGGTCAATCTTGAGGAGGGGTGTTAATATGAGAAGCCAATGTCCATTCTTCATAAACTTATACAAGGGAAGTACCTAACACTATACTTATTCTTGTCTGATGGGAACGTCAACTGGGGCCAACAGTCCTGATCAGTACATAAACACATTACATGTGCGAAAATCTACATCAACTAGTACAAATTCAATTTCCATACATGAACTTTTGAAATTTGGTTTTAACATACATTGACCTAATTTTCGTTAGTCAAACGTTAAGTTGTCGTTAACAGGTAACATGAAATCGGTCAATTTATACATCAACAATGACCAATGATCAGATCAATACATAAACACATCACCTCTGCGAAAACATACATCAACTAATAAAAACATTTAAATTCAATACATCAACTTCCGAAATTTAGTTTTAATATACATTGATCTAATTTTCACTAGTCAAATATTACCGAATGTAAAATGTTTGTCATGTGTTGATTAAATACGGTTTTTGTTGTATTATATCATAATTAAACTGTATTACTTGGTAATTGACTGAGAAAATAAATTATTTATGCCAAATTATTTTGTTCTCGTATAACTCATTAGTTTGCTTTTTTCTTTAATTTTTTTTTCTTTTTTGAATTTTTCGGCAGAAAAACGGAGCACAGAGAAGACAACAAATGAAAATATTGAACAGAGAGAAACGAGAATGGATAAGCTAGACATTTTTCGTTTTTCTCTGTTTGATTTTGTACTATGTCGTCTTCTATGTGTTAGTTTTTTTTTGCTGAAAAAGTCGAAGAACAAAAAGTTAAAGAAAAAAACTAACTAATGATTTGCACGAAAACAAAATCATTTGGCCCAAATGATTTAATTTTCTCAGTCATTTACCATGTAATACGGTTTAATTGGCACATAATATAATAAAAAACCTTACTTAATCAACATGTGATAGACAATTTATATTCGGTAATGTTAGATTAGTGGAAATTAAATCAATGTATGTTAGAACCAGATTTCGAAAGCTAATGTATTGAATTTAAATTTTGTATTAGTTAATGTATGTTTTCGCACAAGTGAAATGTTTATGAATTGATCGGGACCGTTGGCCCATGTTGATGTATATGAATTGGCCGATTTCATGTTACATGTTAACGACAACTTAACGTTTGACTAGTGAAACTTAAGTCAATGTATGTTAAAACCAAATTTTGAAAGTTCATGTATAAAAATTGAATTTCTTACTAGCTGGTGTATGTTTTTGCACATGTAATATGTTTATGTACTTATCGGGACAGTTATCCCCTATTTACGTAGGAATTGGCCGATTTCTCCTTGTTTGATAAGTTTACCCCTTGAGAATTGATTCAGGTGTATGTGCATTGTTTGAATCATGTACTTGGACCTCATGAGAAGAGTATGTTCATGGATCAAACCCTTTGATGATGGCAGGATGTCAGAAGAAAGGGAGAGACTAAGAACCAGCCACATGGAGAGTTCCAAGCAGTTTTGAGTGTGAAGCAAGGAAGGCATTGGTACATGCTTGCCATTTAATTAAGGCCATGATCCAGGGTATATGAGTCCCTAAACTAGATCATAAGACTCATAAACCCACTGGCCAATCCCTAGGCTGAGGGTAGTAGTTGCACTCTTTTTCCTTAAGTGATGGTTTTATCCCATGAGGTTTTCTACACTTAGGCTTTTAATGAGGCAAGTACTCTTAGTTCCAAGCTTGCCCAAGGATCTCCTATGGTCAAGCTTGAGGGAAAGTGTTGAAATAAAGAAGAGAATAACCAGAGGAAAGGATTTAGTTTATGATCAAAGTAGTCCATCAAGAGAAGCCAGTTTGGTTATGTTCGTACAAACTTTCTCCACAAGCTACTAACTTGACCTAACTTACCTTGCAAGGCAACAAAAGGAGTTTGGGAGACTGAATATGGACGTTGGGAATCTCTGAGAATTCAAAGAAACTTGTTTGAATTTAAATAAGAGAGGTTGGTTAGAATTAGACAAGAAGAAGTCACATGGGTTGCTTTAGAGAAGCAACTGGACATGTTACTTTCACTCAAGCAGGTTGTGTCAACCTCTCTCATGTCCTTTTCTCCTCATATGGTCGTGCCTAACCTTTTCTATATCCTCCTGGACAGTTCCATTTCCCCCATTATATTCGTTGTTTATCCATTCTTTTGATTTACTAATTGTTTATTGTAAGTGATTGTCTATTTAAAGACCTTCACCATCTCTTGTAACACTTACCAGAATCAATAGACAAGTTTCTCTTTCTTATTTATCTGCTCCCTCTCTCTCTTTTTATTGTGTCTAAACAATATTCACAATGTAAGGAGTTAAGCATTATGGTTTAGAGGCTGCCTTAACACTATTTCTCTTAAGGTAGTCTAATATTTGTAAAAATCAGTCTAAACTCTTCTTTATCTCCTCTTAAGCTCTAGATTACTGATTCTAAATCTTCTTTATCTTAGGTACACAAAATCAAAGTGTTGTGTTACTTCAGAAGGATAGATTCAAACTAGAGATTCTTTGCTAAACATAACAAGTTTGTTGTCTAGGATCTCGGTTATAGTGTATGTTGTTTAAGAGGATTCAACCACCAGTTGGTTGTCTCTTCCTTTGAATGGTGAGTTCTTGTTGTATGTTTGAAGAGGATTCAGTTAAAAGTTAAATGAATACTTCTTGACATGAGACAAACACTCATGAATTCCAACAGACTCCTTGTGTTGATCCCAGTGGAAGGATCCTTCTTCAATCTTGTAACCTCTTCTAGTTGTTCTTCTTCCTGAGATTTCACCTTAGTTGGTTGAGAGACTGATTCTTGTTGCCTTTCATCCTGATCATGAGCTTCTTTACCTGTATCTGATTCATGTTGATTGCCCTCTTCAGGATCATATGATGAATGGTTTCCACAGCTTCATCAACCACAGTTTATGGACCAGAAGCAGCTTCAGGACCAGAAGCAGCTTTAGGAGGACACGCCCTTGTTTTCTGATTCTTATGAGGTATGCTAATACTAAGGCTCTCCAATATAATCCTGAGATTGGTGGCTTTTTCTGATGCTTAAGATAGATCTTTCAAGTCATCCAAACTCTTCTCTTCATAGTATCCCTTAGTCTCCACAAACTTCACATCTCTTGATACTAAAACCCTTCTTGCCACTGGATCATAGCACTTATAACCTTTTGTGTTGAAGAGTAGCCAATGAACATATCCTTTGAACTTTTGGGATCTAACTTGCTCTTCTATTCTCCTGGTATCAACACAAAGCAGAGACATCTAAATACACGCAAATGATCCAAAGATGGCTTTTTGTTGTTTAGTACCTAAAATGGAGATAGATCATTGAGTATCTTTGTGGGAATCTTGTTGATAAGATAACAAGCAGCCATCACAACATCACTCCAAAATCTCTTTGGTACATTAGTATGGAACATCATTTAACTTGCCACTTCCATAAGGTGCCTATTCTTCCTCTCAGCTACTCCATTTTGTTGTGGAGTATAATAACAACTTGTTTGAGGTATAATCCCATGTTGAGCTAGATACTGCTTGAATGCTTGACTTGTGTATTCTCCACATTATATGACCTAATGATGTTGAGTTTGGAACTGAAATGGTTGGATACATGGGTTTGGAAATTCTTGAAAGCTTCAAGCACTCTGTCTTTCGACTGAATCAGTGTCACCAAAGTGTACTTAGACTTCTCATCAATGATGGTCACAAAGTATTTATTATTCTCCCTGGAAAGACTTGGAGCAGTCCACACGTCAGAATGAACAAGGTCAAAAAACTTCTCATAGATTTTGCTAGACCTTGGAAATATTGTCCTACACTACTTCCCCAAGGTACATGTTTCACACCCATTATTCTCAAATACAACACCAGGAATCATCAGATTCAGAGCTCTAGCATGTGGATGCCCCAATCTAGCATGCCATGTAGTTCTTATCAACCCCAGTAGATGTACTGACCATGCAGATAGAAGGAGATGCTTTTGTCCTTTGGAGATGATAAACTTCATCCTATCTGTGTCCTCTTCCAATCACATGCCCTATCTTTGGATCTTGAAATTCTACATCATCAGGTCTGAAGACAACTTGACAACTCAAATCAATTGTAGCCTTCCTTACTGACAACAAATTAGATGTAAACAAAGGCATATATAAGGAAGATGATTCCATATCAAACAACTTAAGTTTCACTATCCCTTCTATATGAACCTTATCTCCATTTGCTATAATCACATTACCTGAGGCAGGCTTGACATCACTAATCAGATCCCTATCACTAATCATATGGTGACTAGCTCTTGAATCTATAATGATTGGTTTAGAGTCTATAAAATGTGTACCAGCCTTCTTGGATGAGATAATGGCCTTGGCAGCCTTGATGAATTCATTCATGTCACTCCTGGTTGCTAGACCAACAATGCTGGTCGCCCCATCCTTAATTTTCAATGTTTCTCCTTTATTTGAATCACTGATAAAAGCTGAATACATGGTTTTCCCTTCAATCATTTGATGCTCAATCTTATTGGGCAAACTTCTTGCCATATAGATATCCATCCTCTTTGGCTTACTGCTCTTCTTTATGTGTTGTTTTTAGCCTTCTTGTACTCAAGAAACAACACCATTCTTCCTTTCTTGATGAGCATATTATTTACAAGTTGAACACACTTCCTTTCCTTCTCAAAGAGTGTGTGATTGACCTTTTCTCTTCGGATAAGAGCACACATCTTTCTACACTTAGAAGCTTATCCTCTCTTAGAACATGCTTGATCAGCTGATTGTATGAAGGGTTTAGGATCAGTAGCAGACTAAATACCACATCTTGCTCTTGTCTTTCTCTTAAGACTTCAAGATCACTAGAACTTAGACTAAGCATGTTAAGCTCTGACCATAAACTTCTAAACTTCCCAAGATGCTGATTGAATTCTTCCTCATCTTGTTTCAGGTTGTTGATAGCTTGTTTGACTTCAAACACTCTACTTAAGTTGGAAATGTTGCCATACACGTTCTGGAGTGTATCCCACAACACCTTGGAGGTTTCAATTTAGGAGTAAGCTTCCAAAATTGAAGCTTCAAGGCTGTTCTGAATGATGGATAACACTGTGAGATCCTCCTGACTCCATTTTCCATCATCATCAGCAAGCACAACTTCTTTTCCATCCTCTCCTAGGATAGTCTTCTTTGGGGTTTTGCCTTCACTAACATGATCCCAGAGCTTTTTGCCTCCAAGAGCAGTCTTGACCACAACAGATAGTTAACTCCCTTAAGAATAACTGGAATCACCACCATTTTGGAATTTTCCATCAAGAACAACTCAAGAACATCTATTATCCAGTGGGTAAAGAATTTTTTGAAAAAATATCAGAGTAAAAGAAAAGAGATTTGCGGAATGAGATAAGAAAACAGGAGAATAAGGTTTCAAGAGCTTGTTTGCTCTGATACCAAGTGAGATTTAGTGAAATAGAGAGAGCTTAGGTGAGAATCATGAAGAACAGAGAAGAACTCAGCAAGAACAAGAGAGAGAGAGAGAGAGAGAGAGAGAGAGAGAGAGAGAGAGAGAGAGAGAGAGAGAGAGAGAGAGAGAGAGAGAGAGAGTTTTGTGAGAGAGAAGAGAGAGAGAGGAAATCTATTTCCTTAATTCGTTTTGGTTAGGGTTATATCATTTATATAGAGATACAACTTGCATACATAAATGAATAAACAATACTGGTGAAGTAGAGACAAAATGGCTCAGCCAGAAGTGTGAAAGTGACAGCTCCATTGCCTCTCTCCTCCTTATCCCAACATGTGACTCTCTCTTGTTTTCTTATTCCAACAGCTCATTCCTCAGGTCATAATCATCCAAGAGCCTTAG
Source organism: Moricandia moricandioides (assembly GCA_905132885.1). Classification (NCBI taxonomy): domain Eukaryota; kingdom Viridiplantae; phylum Streptophyta; class Magnoliopsida; order Brassicales; family Brassicaceae; genus Moricandia; species Moricandia moricandioides. The sequence continues at coordinate 49,360 of CAJHQQ010002968.1, forward strand.
AACACTCTACGCACGAAATCACAATGCAATCCAACTCCATTGCTTGCCTTCTACACCAAGTTAGGTTGAGAGTGGACTGCTTGTATGAACCACACTATTTGGGTTGATCCAGACTACTTCTCTTGATCTTTTCTTCTCCTGATTGTTATTCATCTCTTCATGTCAACATAGTATCAGAGAAAATAAGCTACTGAAACCTACTCTCAGGAGGGAAAGGCCTTAGCATCCAATAACTGCTCAACCTTGAGGACCACTCAAGATGAAGCCATCAAGCGATCTGACATTGAAGCTCTCACCAAGATTCTCAAGGAAAACTCTGGTAACACTCTTGGTACCTCTTTACATGCTTCAAATAGTGGTATCTCCTTGAATACTTTAGCTGGTTCTAAATTGACAAAACCCTTAGTTTTAGATTTAGGAGCTAGCCATCACATGATTAGTGATCTAAACTTGATTCAAAACATTGCTCCTGCCTTAGGAAATGTTATGATAGCTAATGGAGAAAGAGTCCAATTCAAGGGATAAGTGATCTTAGGTTATTTGAAAAGGATTCTAAAGTTTTTTACATGCCTAGTTTCACATCCAACCTGTTATCAGTTAAGAGAGCAACCAATGACTTAAATTGCAAGGTTACCGTCACTCTTAATGATCTCTACTTTTAGGATATTGAAACTAGTAGGTTGCTTGGCAAAGGTGTGAGAAAGGGAGACTTGTACTTGATTGAAGACACCAAGCTTCCATCCGATTTATCTTATGCTTTAAATTCAAGTTTTAATTTACCTAAATATGTAATGTGGCATGTTAGATTAGGAAATACCAATTCTCTTGCCTTGAACATCATGCTGCCTAGTATTTTTTTAAGAGTGATTGTGAGGCTTGTATCTTAGGAAAGCATTGCAAAAATGTATTCCCTAGATCAAATACTATTTATGAAAATTGCTTTGACCTTATTCACTATGATGTTTGAACTGCTCCATGTGCATCTAGAAAACATCATAGATACTTTGTGACATTCATAGATGAGAAGTCTAAATACCACATGGCTCACATTGTTGCAATCTAAAGATGGGGTCTTAGAAGCTTTTATTAATTTTGAGAGCTATGTATCTAACCACTTTAATGCCAAGATAATTTTTTTAGATCAGACAATGGAGGGGAATAAACAAGCAATGCATTTAAACAACACTTAGCAAAGCATGGGGTGATCCATTAAACAGCTGCCCATACACACCTAACCAAAATGGTGTAGCTGAAAGAAAGAATATACATCTAATGGAGGTGGCCAGGAGCATGATGTTTCATACGAGTGTACCCAAAAGGTTTTAGGGAGATGCAGTTTTGACAGCCTGTTATTTGATTAATCAGATTCCCACCAGAGTCCTACAAGATCCACTCTCTTTTTGAGGTACTCAACAAAACCAGATCCTGTATTAGATCATATGCGTGTGTTTAGGTGTCTTTGTTTTGTTTTGATATCAGGAGAGCAAAGGAAACAATCTAGAGGCAAAGAGTGCAAGGGGCAATGTTCATTTGGTACTCTCCAAAACCAAAATGGTTACAAGTGCTATGCACCAGAGACTAGGAGATTCATGGTGTCTAGGGATGTGAAGTTTGTAGAATCAAGAGGTTATTATGATGACAAGAGTTGGGATGAATTGGAAAATATATCTCATTAAGCCTCTGATAGAGCAAGCAATCTTAGGCGTGTGATGGAAAGTCTTGGGGTCAGTATGCCTGAAGCAAGGGTGGAGACTGAACCAGAGAACACAAGGAGGGACTCAACACCATCTACTGAATCTGAGTAAAGTACTGATGAGATTGAGGTTCCTCACCTTGACCATGAGGGGGGGGGGGGGGGGGGGGGCAATAACAATCAAGCTGAGCCACAACATGATACATTAGCAACAACTCATGATCAAGCTGAGGAACAAGAACAAGAGGGTACAGTGTTAAATGAAACTCAGTCTTCATATGATGATGAGGAAGCACCACATGAATAAGCACAACAACCACTAAGGAGGAGTACCAAAAATTAGACAACCCAGCTTCTAACTGGATTAACAAAAGGATGTACTTAATTCCCAAGCAGTAGCACATCCTATACAGGCTGTGTGCTCTTTAGCTCAGTACCCTCAAGGACCATGTATTCTTCATTGGAGAACTGGACCTGAATAGATTCCAAGGTCCTATGAGAAAGCTATGGAGCATAAGGACTGGAGAAAATCAGTTGAAGTGAGACAAATGCAGATGATTGGTTCAATGAACCTGGTTTATAAGTGGAGCTTCCCAAAGGAAAGATAGATAAAGTCTGTAAACAAGTAAGCCGATTTGGGCTGGATCTTCTACAATAATCTAAGAATTACATAATACTGCGTGATGCGTACAGTGGAGCAGGCGTCCAAACAGGCTAGTGGCAAGGAGTAGGAATCTTCACTCTAAGAATAAGCTTTACCTAAGAATTAATATAGGTCATGAAGACTAATTACGATTTGTGATACCTTTTCACCAGTCGACAAACTACAACACTAAGATCATCCTATCTTTGGCAAGTTAATGGATGAGTGGGATCTATTGGCAAATGTAGGGGCATGAAATCCTTTAAGTATGTTCTAAGTTAATGCTTCATTTCCAAAATTACCCAAAACAAAAAGGTTGAGTGAAGTTTTTCTATTGAAGATTATCTGACTCTACGAGAATTTGTCTCACATTAGAGACCGCTCTCTCTGGTCTGATGTCTGCTGTTACATTCCGGTTAAGAACAATTATTTTACCAAACGGCCTTCGGTAAAGTAAAATGTGTTCATATTTGCAAACAATTGAAGAGATACAGCCATCTCTATTACGGGTTTAATAATATTAGTCTAATCACCAATTAAGTGACTTGGGTCCTGGTTTACAGCCAAACAGGAATTTATTAGACAATTTAGTGAGATCAAACACATTTAGTAGTAGATTCCAATTAGATTACATCTACCGTATTTAATTGGTAATGTTGATTGTAGTGAATTGTCCGGTATTTATGCTAACACTTTATGTTTAAAATTGTTCTTGTTAAGATTATGATGTCGTAATGGGTTGCAGTCATAACCAAATTTCATCCACTTTAGCGTATTGCATCGATTTCACGTATACTAAGATACATTAGATACACTGCTCTATGAACTTGTAGGAAAGCGATAAGTTAAGAGGGATTAGATATTATCGTGTTAATATCGTTGTAGAACCGTTATGATATTTTAAACTCAAATTTTATCACCGAGTCTGTTGATTCTCTAGACATACCTGTGTCTATGCTAATTAAATCGGTGGTATTTCCTAGAACCAACAGTGAGCCAGGTATCAAATCAGAAATATACATTGCACCCAATAAGAAATATTGAAAACAATCTAAATACTAATATTATAATTCAATAATGGCAAATCAATTAATGTATTATCATCATGTCAAGAAGTCAAAAATTCGATGTCATTAATCATAGTTCCAAATTTGCGGTATTTATCATAACTAGTTTATGTCATCAGGGTTCATGCAAGATATTTTAATTGATGAGGCTGTTACAACAGGAACATAAAGCTCTAGGCTATGAGAGCTCATCTGGCGAGATCCCTTAGTTCTAATAACCTTAAGGACTGCAAAATCCCATAGTTTAGTCTCATGCTCGAATAACAAAAACGAGAAAGTGCCTAAATGCCTCTAATGCCCTAAGCTATGTTTGCCTGTGAGTGCGAGTGATTTTCGTGTGTCCTTTGCATCATCACCCTTGAAGTCCTTATAACTCCTCTAAGAGGCGCACTTTTGCTCTTTCCCCTTCTGCATGTTGGTCGATTATCGCTTTGCGGGAAATATTCCTTTTTTTTTCCTCGTATCTTCATGATTATCTTCGAAACTATAACATTTACCTTCAACTCTTGACATTATCCCTTCGAACTTAAATTATCCTTTCGAAAAATAAAAGATAAACCGTCAAAGTTTAGAGCTGATGTAGGATATTAAAATTGCAGTGGGCCTTCCAGCCGAGCTTTAGACTCGCGTGCCATTTCGACTTAGGCGTTTCTACGATTTTATCAAAATAACATTGCTAAGACGGAACTCTGTTCCTGAGTAACGTGATTGTGTCACAATGATATTTTAACTGTACAAAATGCTGAGAGCTTAAGAGCTTTCGTTTGGTGGAATAAATGGAGTGTGTGACTCTA
>CAJHQQ010002969.1:0-53555 GCA_905132885.1 Moricandia moricandioides
TCTTAGAATATATACAAAACATTGGTCAACTTAAATTGTGAAGGCTTTGTGGCATGCCCTATACCATAGAGTAAAGTCAGATGAGATGAATGATGGGATTCACCTTAAAATATATATTGAACTACCAAAATTGCATGAACTAAAACTCAGTAAATGAGTTGAGCTCATTTGTCACCAAACATGCGGTAGTTTTATGAAATAGAAATGATAATTAAATTTGTTTGAGTAAGATCTAGGAATATACGGGACAAGATACCAAGTTATTAAATTAAAAAAAATAGAATAAGACAGTGTAAAATAAGAAATAGAAAATCCGGAGATGGTAGTAGTGGGTTTGAAGGCATCTTTGCTTATTTATATCCTTGAAGGGGAACAAGAGTTGTCAAATACGTCATAGATGACATATTCTGCCAATATTGAGTAATATTTAAACACAATAAAAACAGAACTAAACAATTAAAGCAATACACTTATTGGTGAATTAAAAGACGGACTATATGAGTATTATACTCAGAGTATAGACTTTCCATCTTTTCGTTCTGTCCCTTATTTTATATAGTTTGGCATTATTCACAACCAAATGGATGAATTGACTACATAAAAATATTCGTTTTGTTTGCAAATTTAAATTTATTTGACCATCTAAAGATCACTTAGTTATATCAAAGAAAGTCTAGGCATTACAATACTAGAAATCCGTGTAAATGTTCAGGAAATAAACTATCTACCAAAGATTGTTTTGAAGTAAATATTTGCGAGTTTACAAAATTAAACACTAGAGTAAGCAATTTATCCACTAATAAAGTTTTATTCTATATCTATTGTCCATATTATTGATTAGAAACCGGAGTAATTAGATGGTAGTTAATCCTTTATGTCACCACTTTAGTATTATGTCTATGATGGATCTCCCATATGGCAAGATGAAGATATGAAAAAGATTGTTTATGGAATATAATGAATTTTAAGTTTTTAAATGTCAAAAGAAATTCTGGTGATTTTAACTGGTAGCTTATGGAGTGGGAGAAAAGCTTAAAGGGTAAAGCAAACTGTATTTGAAATATTACCACAAAATATATATAATAAACATCTACTAAGTAATAAATCTTCATAGAGTAAATGGAATTATCAGCCGTACATTTATCTATGTAATACTTCCTCCTTTCTTAAGAAAATGGATTTCTAGAATTTAAAATATAATATATACTTATAATTAATCTATTATTTATATTAATGCCTCATAACTCAAAATGTAATATTTACTACATATTTTTTTTTACTTAGTAAAGATGGTGTCAACATTTATAGAATGATATAAAATTTAGAAGAAATTTTATTTCTATCATAAATTTGATACCACTTTCAAATTTACTTTTAAGGAATGACTATTTTTAAAAATACTTTAATTTTTCATAAAATTAGATTTAATTAATTTTTTTAAATATTTATAAAAAAAATTAAAAACTCAACTTCACCCCTTTAATACTAAAACCTAAACAATAATCACTAAATTGTAAACCCAAATGTTAATATATTTTTGATAACATGTATTTTTACAAAGTAATAATTAATTTTTGCTATTCTTAACAATTTCTTTAATATTTTGACACATTTATACGAATTTCAATAATAGAAGACACATTCAGTTCAGTGACATTAAACAGAATTCGGACAAGTTAACAAACAGTATTTGTAGTCTTCCATCATTTATGGTTTATGTTAATTTTGTATTATCGATTTAGCAAAACGAGTAGTCCTAATTGATATCATTTACTTTTATTATACTCCCTCCGTTTTTTTATATTTGACGTTCTACGATTTTGCACATAAATTAAGAAATATTAAATTTTTCATCATTTTCTAAACAAAAACATCATTAATTGTTTAGCTAACCACAATTCAACCAATAATAAAATAGAAGGTATAACATCATTGGTCATCTAACATTAATTATTAATAAATTTTATATAGAAAATTGAAAACGTAAAATAATTTGGAACAAAAAAAAACGTCAATTATTAAAAAACGGAGGGAGTATATTTTTAATAGTTATTAAAACTAATCATATTTATCTCAAATAATTTAAAAAACTTTACAACTTATTATTATAAAGTAAATAAACTACGTTATCTAAATTTTTTTTGTGGAACCAAAAAGGTTTAAAAATTTAATTTAAGAAAAAATGTTCTTTATAAATTGTAATGAAATAATAAATAATTGTTAAGTAAAATACTTATGACTGACGCGTGCATGACAGGTAATTGGTTGATAAAACCGTTAAAAATCAGAGATCCAAACACTTCCCACATGCTTAGTTGGTCCCACCTTAGTTGTACAAAAACGTAATTTATCCAAAGTACGAGGTCAATGCCTTACCATCTCTAGCCGGTGCTGTTGCCTGGCGTTGGAGCAGACGGCGAAAGTGACGGCATCTTAACGTTGACGGCTGTTAAACCTTTCTCCTGATCTACTTTCGTTACCGTAACGGCACGGACCTTCACGCTCCGTACCAGCCCTTATGACTTATCCAGTAATTAATATTCTTCATCCACGAACGCAAATTGTTTAATACGAAAGTAAAAAGGTATGTATAGTTATAACTTTTTTATTTTGACTAAAGGCATTCTATAGTTATAAGTTATAACTTTTGTTTTGGAGATGTATAATTTAATTATAAAGTCTCTTTAATTACTCACTAGAATACTCGAATAAATAAAGTGTTTATCAAAATTGTTGAAGAATTTACTATTACTTTGGTCTTTGGTTTACAAAAGTCTTTTTATTTGGTGTGTTTTATAAATGTTAAATACTTATTGGATGTGTTTATTATTTACTTAAAACACACCAATATTTTCTTGAATATTAAGAATTCGGATCAATATTTAACCTTCGCCAAAAATAAATTAAATACTATCTAGCCAAAATCAGTGATATATAATTGATATAGATTATTGATAAAAGATAGCAACAATACTACATGCTATAACTTCTTTGTTTTTATTCATTATACGTGAAATATATCAATTTAAAAAAAAAACTGACAACGATATAAAATTCATTTAAATGTAACAACAAAGATGGTCACTTAAGTATAGACACCTTCTTACCAAATCAGAAAATGTTGTAACAAATACCACATCTAAACATTGTATATATAGAATATTTGTCAATCAAATACGAAAATAAAGAAAAAGAGTAAAAAAATTATATTTCTGTGTTACAAAAAAATTCATATATTTTTTTTTTTAAAAATATTTTTTTTACATTTTTAATGTATTTTATTAAAAAAATAAATGTAAATTGTTAATTTCAACAAAATTAATTGTGTTTATTATATTTTTATAGATTAAAAATTATAAAAAATACTTAAACAAAAAAAGTAACACATTTATAATCAAAAACTAATATCTTTTATTAATATGTGTAAAAACTTTAAAACATGTATCAATATGAAATGGATAGAGTATATCGGAATATTCAAAAGAAACTCGTTGTAGATTGATTTTCCTGTGCTGTGTTGGTGAAAATAAAAGAGTATAAAGCTGATTACATAAATAATCATGTGTATTCTATTTTTTTAAAATAAAAAAAGTTTAAGACATATTAAAAGAGTAAAACGAAAATAATAAAAATAAGAAGAATTGTTTATTTAGACAGAGACCAAGAAACGGAGATAAAAGCAACGAAGGTGTGACCGTGTGAGGCAGTAACAGAAGGTGCGCTTCCTAAACCGGGTTCGTTTTTGAGCGACTGCAAAAGAAAAAAGAAAAAACATTTTTTTGTAACGGCCTTGTTTAAGAGAAAGAGAGAAGGACTGGTGCGTTACGGTTCAGATCGTTACATTCAGAAGAAGAGAGAGAGAAGAGAATCCATTCTACGAAATTAAATTCGCATTTAGAGCTTCTTCATTGATCAGAGAGAGAATAAGAGTGTGTGTAGTGATTAAGAGAAGAAGATTTGACTTTGAGGCGGCTGGTTGGAGTAAGTTAAGAGCTAATGACGATAGGTATGTATTAAGCAGTGTGATAAGTATAGTAGGTTCAAGTGCACCGGGGAGACATTAATATAGGTGGTGGTGTAAAAAAAACAGGAGAAGAAATGTTTGAAGAGTTGTGGAAACTGAGCGCTGGACCTCTAGTTGACGTTCCTCAAGCTGAGGAAAGAGTCTATTACTTCCCTCAAGGTCACATGGAACAAGTAACCTCCCTTCTTCTCTTAATAGATCCAATGTTTTATTATTGGTTTAGATATTTTGATTATTTTTTTTTCCTTAAAAAGCTTGAAGCGTCAACGGAACATGACTTGAATACGATGAATCCGCTTTTCCGTCTTCCTCCTAAGATCCTCTGCAGAGTTATGCACGTTCGTCTCCAGGTTTGTTGTTTTTTTATCCATAGTGGACCTATGTTTGGCCTTTATGATGATGAACACATTACTACAAGCGTTCCCCATCTTGTTTTTTTTTCCCTCTGATAACCTGGTCTTGTCTATACCCAACCGACTAGTCCTTTAGGAGCTTGTTCACTAACCCAAACAGAATAGGTTGATAGCAATGGAAACTAGAGACCCATATCATCTGGTCACATTTAATACTATCATGGCCGGATCTGATAATTTCAGGTTTGGAAACAAAAAAAAAAAAACGATTTTTGGCTCTCTAGTGTAAGACATATATGTAGCCTCAAACCACACCATCTATTATTGCGCCCAAACTTTTTCACTGGAGCTAGTGAAGACAAAATTGGCCCTTAAACAATTTTTAACTTTTCTAGGGTCCTAAGCTAATGCTTGATCAGCTTTATATCAAGGCTTGTCCTTGTGTCATAGGGTTACTTTGAACTCGGATCGGATCGCTTAGCTCACCAGAATTCACTTACTATTAAATCATCTATGTGACCATCCATGTGTGGTTATCTTGTACTGACTTAAATGAAAGTTTTTATTTTATTTTTGTTGTTGACAGGCTGAGAAAGATACGGACGAGGTTTATGCCCAGATTATGTTGATGCCTGAAGAAACAGTTTAGTGACAACATATTCAGTTTTCATTTCAACTTCTCTCACATCCAATGAGTGCTAACGTTTTTTTTTTTAATAAACTGCATCAGGTTGATGAACCTATGAGTCCTGATCCTTCTCCTCATGATTCCCAAAAGCCAAAAGTTTACTCTTTCAGCAAGGTTTTAACTGCTTCTGATACAAGCACTCATGGTGGCTTCTCTGTTCTGAGGAGACATGCCACAGAATGCCTTCCTCCCCTGGTAACTACGACCACCATTTCCTACCCAAATAGGCTTCACATTGGACTTAGATCTCAGCATTAACAAATATGAATGTCATCCTTTAGGATATGACCCAGCAAACCCCGGCCCAGGAGTTAGTAGCTGAAGATGTTCACGGTTACAAGTGGAAGTTTAAGCATGTTTTTAGAGGTGATGAATCCATTACTTATGACAACATCACAATTACTGATCTTGTTTTCACCTGAATTCCTTTTTTTTTATAAAACAGGACAACCACGGAGGCATCTTTTAACTACAGGCTGGAGCACCTTTGTCACCTCCAAGAGATTGGTTGCTGGTGACACATTTGTCTTCCTCAGGTATATACTTCTTCACACTGCTCTATTTTTCTTTTGCTTTTCCATATTTAGAAATTTTCCCACAGAGGGGAGAAGGGAGAGTTGCGTGTTGGAGTCAGACGTGCTAATCGTCAACAGAAGAGTATGCCTTCATCAGTCATCTCAAGTCATAGCATGCATCTTGGAGTTCTTGCTACTGCATGCCATGCTACTCAAACCCGAAGCATGTTCACCGTTTACTATAAACCAAGGTATAAACTTATATATACATATATTAAATTACTCTACGTTGAACATCTCGGATGAGTTTCTTAAGACACTGTGCTTATTGATTCAAACAGGACAAGCCAATTCATCATTAGGTTGAACAAATATCTAGAAGCCATGAAAAATAAGTTCTCTGTAGGGATGAGGTTTAAGATGAGATTTGAAGGAGATGATTCCCCTGAAAGAAGATTTTCTGGCACGGTCGTTGGTGTTCAAGACTGCTCCCCTCACTGGAAAGACTCAAAATGGCGATGCTTGGAAGTAACATTACATCCCCCTTCTATAAATGTCTACTGAAGTGTAAAAAAAACTCATTTCTTTTTGTGGTAGGTTCATTGGGATGAGCATGCATCGTTTACAAGACCGGATAAGGTTTCACCATGGGAGATGGAGCCATTTGTTACTTCAGAACATGTTCCCCAATCTGTTGTGGTAAAGTACAAAAGACCCCGTCATGTTAGTGTAGTATCTTCACTTGGTAAGGCATAATCTAGTGTAGCTATCAAGCTTTTCCTAGCTTTGTATCTCATTCACATTATGTCTTTAGATGTAGGCGTACCAACATCAAACCATTGGAGTTCTGCATCGACACAACACCATCGTGATGTTACTAGGGATTGGCCAGTTAGCTCTTACTCAACACTGAACGGCCAAATGGTTTTCCCAGTTGAGCAGAGGAAACATGAGACAACCGCTAGTTATAGATTATTTGGTATTGATCTGATGTGTTTCTCTCTACCGGTTCCCGAGGAGAAAACTGCACCCATGCGACCAATAAACATAACCAAACCGAACCTAGACAGCAACACAGACCCAAAATCCTCTGATATTTCAAAACTATCAGAGGAGAAAAAGCAGGCATCACCAAAAGAGGTTCAAAGCAAGGAAATAAGTTCGACAAGAAGCCGTACCAAGGTATGTAATGAACACCTTGTTATGCAATATGTACGGCAAACGCCCGGTCTGAGATTTTGGAAGTTTGAAACATTTTTCAAGAACCTTAGTAAAAGAATACTTTTCACAGTTTAGAGTCTACTCATATGTAAAAAAGCTCTTAAAAAATTTAGGGGCAAAAACCAATGTTTTATCGGGCTGTGCCTAGATCCGTCCCTGTCAGTCATTATACATGATCTTGATATATACATGAACACAGGTGCAGATGCAAGGCGTACCGGTGGGGAGGGCTGTGGATTTAACACTACTAAATGGGTACAGTGAGCTTATAGACGAACTTGAGAATCTGTTTGACATAGAAGGAGAACTGAAGAGTAGGAATCAATGGGAAATAGTGTTCACAGACAATGAGGGAGATATGATGCTTCTCGGTGATGATCCATGGCCGTAAGTGACACTCTCTCTTTCTTATTCACTAGAACCACTACAAAAAGAAAACTCATATATGTTGATGAGGTAATCAAACTGGTTTGATCTTGGTGGTTGCAGTGAGTTCTGCAACATGGTGAAGAGAGTATTTATATGGTCAAAAGAGGAAGTGAAGAAAATGACGCGTGGGAACCAACTCCGGATACTGTTAACGGAAGTTGACACAACAATCTCCAAAACAGAGAACCCTTCCAACTAATTTCACTACAGTCTCCTTCATTCTCATCAGCTTTGTCTTGTCCAGTATCTGTGTTTTATCTCGAGGAAGAGGGTTTATGGGAACTTCTATTTTCAAGGTAGGCTTCTGTAAGTTCTTATTCTTTTTTCTTGTTAGAAAATTGTGTGTGTGTGTGTGTGTAAGAGATATGACGATGTAACAAACAGAGAAGTAGTCAGTCAATAGGTTTGTGAATAACTGGGGGAAGGACTTTTGGTTGGGATCCTCATGGCTCGTGTAAGCCTCTTATTTTCCTTTTTATGTTAGTTTTTTTTTGTATGTTATTTTTCATGCAAGTGTGCAATGTACATATATGTTGTCAAAACAGAACTTCAAGCACGTTTTCTCTTTTTTCTCCATCACTATGGTACTTGTTACTACTAGTACTCTAAAAATAGTCAAACACAAAGTAAAAGCTTTCTGAAGAACAAACAATAATGCAATGAATAAGAAGAGTTGATGGTTTAAATTTGTGTATTTTTGAGTTTTATTAGTTTGTATATATATATATTAACAGATTATTAAAATCTACAGTCAGTGTTGTCTCTCTATGCGTGTTTTGTCGTGAAGGACAAGAATGGTCTAAACAGAGTAACCACGACAACTATGAAATAAAAGATTAATGGCTCTTTTTAGGAGCCCTCTTGTGAACAAAAGGATTGCTTGATTGCTTTGTTATTATTAAGTTACTTTAATCAATATTATGTTAAATTTGTCTTTAAAAGTTGTGTTAAGTTTGTTTGTGTTTTTCTCTTAACTTTGTATTAGTTATGTATTTTATTGGTATTGTTTACTATTTTATTTTAATAATATATTATAATTATTAAATTATAAAATATAATTTAACAAATCATTATTGATAATTATATTTTAAGAAGTTTAATTAGTATACAAATTAAATATAAAGTTTTAAAGATTGTATTTAGTGTTAATATTTTGTTTATGCATAAATTAAAGATTTTCAAAAATTAAAAGATCATTATCTAAATAAAAAAAGTTTAATATCAAAATGAATTTATGAATAGTGTTCCTCAAAAATAATGCAAAAATATTTATATATTTATTTTTTCTCTTAAAATGATGTACTATTAGAAATGAATTTTCTTCATTTTTATGATCTCCTTTATTTTGATGCATCATTGGAGATGTTTTTAGGGTTTAAGAGTTATGAAGTGGATTTTAGAGAAGATGTTTAAAAATTAAAATTTTCTAAATAAAAAAGATTATTTCAATTATTTTTTTAAAATTATTTTTGTGACAAAAAAAATTAAAATGGCTACTTAAAAAAATATTCTATAACCTATGTAGCTGACAATTGTTTTTCTTGATTGGTATTAATTTGCTAGAAATTAAAAGGTTAGCATACGCGTCACCTGGACTGTGAAGGCAGCTAGTGACTCTCGTAGACCCAGTCTTGATCCAACTGATCTGTGACTTTCTCATACTTTTCAGGATAGAGAATTTTAACTTGACTTCTCCATTTGAAATGTCAATACAAGAAGCATCAAGCATACTAGTAGTATTTATCCTAGAAAGCTAGCATATTATTAAGTACTATATACAATAGTATTATCTCCAAAACCATTTGTTTTCATCATAATTAAAGATGGAACCTCAGAGAAAACGATCGGCAGCCTTACACACGTGTCAGCCTTGCCGGCGCACCATTCCTTACAGACTATACGCCGTAATTCACACGTGTGGCATCATATCCCTCATGTACCACCATGCACACTCACTCGCCACAACAGACACAACTCTAACAACATCTCTTCTTCTCTTCTCCGACGTCATTCTCGCCTTCATGTGGGCCACAACAACGTGCCTCCGGTTCAATCCGGTTCACCGGACCGAATACCCTAGGAGATATTTGGCTAAACCGAAGGAGCACTTCCCGAAGCTAGACGTGTTCATATGCACGGCTGATCCTTACAAGGAGCCGCCCATGATGGTGGCCAACACGGTCTTATCAGTGATGGCATACGATTATCCGTCCGATAAGATATCGGTCTATGTATCGGACGATGGAGGATGGTCTTTGACTTTGTTTGCTTTGATGGAGGCTGCCAAGTTCTCTGAGCATTGGTTACCTTTTTGCAAGAAGAATAATGTTCAAGATCGGTCCCCTGAAGTTTATTTCTCATCGAAATCACGATATTGGACTGATGAAGCTGAGAATATTAAGGTAACGTTATATAAAAGTACGTAAGATATTAAGCTTTACTATATTAATATTTTACAGACAAAAAAAACTAATTATGTACTAGAGAAACTACATAAGCATAATATTGTACATGAGTACGTAGACATACAAAATAATCGTTATACGTTGAAACAGACGATGTATGATGATATGAAAAAGAGAGTAGAACATGTTGTGAATAGTGGCAAAGTTGATACTCATCGCTTTACCAAATCTGATCAATTCTATGATGTCTTCGATTTGTGGACCAACGATAATTTCACTCGTCATGACCATCCAACTATTATTAAGGTATTTTATCACTGAACTATATTTCATTTCGAACGGACATAGCCAAATAAAATATTCACATTATCTCTAAATTGTTGGTTTTCTTAATTAAAATGAATTTAAAAATGTTTATGACATCTCAAGTTTGACATATGTACGTATAATTGATGGATACGTATAGGTGCTACAAAATAACGAGACAGAGATAATGCCAAACCTAATCTATGTATCAAGAGAGAAGAACAGAGCTACACCACATCATTTCAAAGCCGGTCCTCTAAATACCTTGGTTAGTATCAACTAAACACTACCTTTAACCAGCTTTCCGTTTGGTTAGTTAGCATTTCGGTTCAATACGCTAACCATAAGTTTTATTTTCATTGTAGTTACGAGTATCTTCTGTGATGACAAACTCACCAGTAGTTCTAACGCTAGATTGTGACATGTACTCAAACAATCCAAGAACCCCGCTTCATGCTTTGTGCTACTTGTCAGACCCTGAGATCAGTTCTGGTTTAGGATTTGTGCAGTTTGCTCAGAAATTTCGTGGAATAAACAAAAACGATATTTATGCATCCGAGCTCAGACGCTCCTTTGTCATCAATATGGTTGGGTTTGATGGGCTTATGGGTCCAACTTACGCGGGCACTGGGTGTTTCTTCAATCGACGGGCTTTTTATGGACCTCCGACTAATTTGATTTTACCAGAGGTAGGTGAGCTTGGACCAAATTGGGTTGCTGATAAGCCTATGAAGCCCCAAGATGTTTTGGCATTGGCACATGATGTAGCTGGATGTAACTACGAGCGAAACTCTAATTGGGGATCCAAGGTTAGATGTTAATGATTTTTTCAAGTTTCGTGATGTATAACTTTTGTTTGTTTGTGTGCAAAAATATCATGATATTGTTCAAACCAATATAGACAGGGTTCAAATAGGAGCCACTAGTAGAAGACTACAACATAGGGTATGGTCTATCTAATGTTTATGTGAACTGACTTGGACATGTAGACTAGTGATGGTTTGTGACGATACTTGAGTTCAAACCCACTATCATTCACCAAGTGTATGTGATGAACTGGTTATATAAGAACAAGAAGTTTCTCCTATCTTATATAATACATTTAATATGGAAACGGTGTTTGTTTTATATGAAACATAG
Source organism: Moricandia moricandioides (assembly GCA_905132885.1). Classification (NCBI taxonomy): domain Eukaryota; kingdom Viridiplantae; phylum Streptophyta; class Magnoliopsida; order Brassicales; family Brassicaceae; genus Moricandia; species Moricandia moricandioides. The sequence continues at coordinate 11,082 of CAJHQQ010002969.1, forward strand.
AGAATATTCTATTCATAATAGACAATATTAATCATTTTTCAGCATCCATAATTTCTTGGTTTTTGAGTTATTTACAATATATAACTCCAGTTCAATCATTTAAAACTATGCAGATTGGATTCAGATATGGATCTTTAGTAGAAGACTATTATACAGGTTATAGCCTCCACTGTGAAGGGTGGAGATCAGTCTTTTGCAGCCCTCCAAAAACAGCATTTTATGGAGACTCTCCAAAATGCCTAATTGATGTAGTGAGCCAACAAAAAAGATGGACTATTGGACTACTTGAAGTAGCCTTCTCGAGGTTTAGCCCTATCACGTATGGGGTCAGATCAACAGGCTTCTTAACGGGCATAGGATATTGTCAATATGCATTTTGGGCGTTTTGGTCAATTCCTCTTGTCATCTATGGATTCTTGCCCCAAGTGGCCCTCATCTATGGAGTTAGAGTCTTTCCCAAGTCATCGGATCCTTGGTTTTGGCTTTACATCTTCTTGTTCCTCGGTGCATATGGGCAAGATGTATTGGATTTTGTATTAGAAGGAGGTACTTGTCACGGGTGGTGGAATGACCAAAGGATGTGGTTGATTAGAGGATTCTCTTCATTCACTTTTGGCTTCATAGAGTTCACTCTTAAAACTCTAAACCTTTCTACACATGGATTCAACGTCACTAGCAAAGTCAACGATGATGACAAGCAGAGTAAGAGATATGCGCAAGAGATGTTTGATTTTGGGACTTCATCAACCATGTTCTTCCCCATCACTATGGTGGCGATCATCAATCTATTTGCCCTAGTTTATGGTATATTCGTTTGGGGTGAAGGACTCGTGCTTGAGTTGATGCTGGTAAGCTTTGCGGTGGTGAATAGCTGGCCGATCTATATGGCTATGGCGTTTAGAGAAGATGATGGAAAATTACCAATAAAAGTTTGTATGCTAGCTGGGATCTTCGCTTGTTTTGTTGTTGTGTCAGGTTTCTCCATCCTCAAGTAACTCTACCTATTAGGGTTTTGTATTTTCACTTACCATAAGCATAATGTATGGATTGTGGTGACCTAGAAGCAAGTACTGGTCATGTGATGTATCTATGTAGCGAATAATATGATGACCATCTCTCACATTTTGGTATCTTGGATCAATAAAAACTTGTAATCTGAAGTTTGAAACTAACAGATAAAAACAATAACACACAATATCAGTGTTGATAAACATTATGATTCCTCACACTTTGGGTTAATAATAATTGTTTGTGGATGTGAAACTGGAGGTGGAAGTTCAATTGTCTTTAATCATTTATAATTTGTATTACAAGATAAAATTTAGGCATATACGTGACATCATGAATGGTCAAGGCAGTGACTCATAGTCATCCATTTTCAAGTTAGAGAATTTTAACTTAATTTCTCCATTGAAAAAGTCACACACACCATATTTGAAAAAAAACAAAATATCTTCCCTTATTTGTCTTTTAGTTATTCTAAGACTCATCTATATGATTTCTTGGGAACCATTTCTTTTTCACTACAAAAATGGAACTTCAAACTAGTGAACACTCGACAATGTTCCACACGTGCCATCGGTGCCGGCGCACCATTCCATACAGAGTCTACGCTGTAGTTCACACGTGTGGTATCATAGCCCTCATGTACCAACATGCACGCTCACTTCTCACAGAGAACACAGCTCTATTAACATCTCTTCTCCTCCTCTCCGACGTCGTTCTCGCTTTCATGTGGGCAAGCACAACGTCCCTCCGGCTAAACCCGGTTCATCGAACCGAGTACCCTGAAAAATACGTTGCTAAACCGGAAGAGCACTTCCCGAAGCTAGACGTGTTCATATGTACAGCTGATCCTTACAAGGAGCCTCCCATGATGGTGGCCAACACGGTCTTGTCAGTGATGGCTTATGATTATCCGTCTGACAAGATCTCGGTCTATGTGTCGGACGATGGAGGATCGTCATTAACGTTGTTTGCTCTGGTGGAGGCTGCTAAATTCTCTGAGCATTGGTTGCCTTTTTGCAAGAAAAATAATGTTCAAGATCGGTCTCCTGAAGTTTATTTTTCCTCAAAGTCAAGTTCTTGGACAGAGGAAGCTGAAAATCTTAAGGTATATTTATTATTTATCCATATAATTTATATCCCCTAATCTCTCTTAATTCGATATATCTTTTTGAAAAAATCCTCATTTTATTATACCCTTATTCTAATTATAAGAATTTATTTGAATATCTCATATTGGAGTTCTAAAAGTGAAATAAGTATGTAGGCTTCTAAACTATTGTATAAAGTATTTGGTCTGATTACAAGACGCCATCTAAATTATTTAGTTACCCCTCTCTTACTACTATATCTCCATTAAGCAATTGCTAGCTTTTAAAATTAAGATTAATCAATTGCCTAATTCTCTATGTCCACTTTCTTCTCGAAACTGCAAGGGTTTAACGCCATGGCTTGTGATATTTTTACATTATTTGGATATCTCTAGCAACAACAACAAACATATATGTACATAAACAATTTATTCTATAGCCGTACACCAAAATAATTAATTTATGGTGAAACAGAGAATGTATGAAGATGTGAAGAAGAGAGTAGAACATGTGATGAATATTGGCAAAGTTGATGATGATCAGTTTCGTGAGCTCTTCGGTTTTTGGGACCACAAGTTCACTGCTCAGGACCATCCAAGTATTATTAAGGTGAAATTTAATTAATTATATCATTATATAATATATATGCTATAACAAAAGATTCTACAATAATATCTCATTTGTCTATTAATTCATGTGTAGGTGCTACAAAGTAACGAGAAAGAGATAATGCCAAACCTAATCTATGTATCAAGAGAGAAGAGTAGAGCTTCACCACATCATTTCAAAGCCGGTGCTCTTAATACATTGGTATCCACTAAACCTTATCTTTTACCAGTTTTTGGTTTAGTTAACCAATCTTTCGTTAACCACATGTTTTATTTTCATTGTAGTTACGAGTATCTTCGGTAATGACAAACTCACCAATCATTCTAACCCTAGACTGTGACATGTACTCAAACAATCCCACAACACCTCTTCATGCTTTGTGCTATTTATCAGACCCTAAGATTAATTCCGGTTTAGGGTTTGTGCAATTTCCCCAGAGATTTCAAGGAATTAACAGAAACGATATATATGCATCAGAGCTCATACATCCCTTCGACATCAATATGGTTGGATATGATGGGCTTATGGGCCCAATTCACGTGGGCACCGGGTGTTTTTTCAATCGACGAGTGTTCTATGGCCCACCGGCTAATTTGATTTTGCCTGAGTTAGATGAACTTGTGCCAAACAGGATTGCGGATAAGCCCATAAAAGCCCAGAGTGTTTTGGCATTGGCACATAATGTAGCTGGATGCAACTACGAGCACAACACCAATTGGGGATCCAAGGTAATAAGATCAAACCAATAATCATAGTTGACCTTGACTTGTAAGTTGTAGTGTGCTAGTATCTTCATGTCACCACCCGAACTTTAAAATTATCATGAAAAACTATGCAGATTGGTTTCAGATATGGATCATTGGTAGAAGACTACTACACAGGGTTCATGCTCCATTGTGAAGGATGGAGATCAGTATTTTGCAGACCCAAAAGAGCTGCATTTTATGGAAGTGCCCCAAAATGTCTAACAGATATAGTGTGGCAACAAATGCGATGGTCCATTGGTCTTCTTGAAATGGCTTTTTCAAGATATAGCCCATTCACCTATGGGTTCAAGTCATTGGGCCTGTTTACGGGCTTAAGCTATTGCTACTATGTGGTTTGGCCGTTTTGCTCAATCCCTCTTACCGTTTATGGAATTTTACCTCAGCTTGCCCTAGTACATGGGGTTAGAGTATTCCCCAAGCCATCAGACCAATGGTTTTGGCTTTACATGTTCTTGTCCCTTGGTGCATATGGACAAGATCTATTAGATTTTTTGTTGGAAGGAGGAACTTGTCGTAAATGGTGGAACGATCAAAGAATGTGGTTGATAAGAGGACTCTCTTCATTCTTCTTTGGTATGATAGAGTTCACCCTCAAAACCCTAAACCTCTCCACACCTGGCTTCAATGTCACGAGTAAAGCCGACGGTGATGATGAACAGAAGAAGCGTTACGAGCAAGAAATCTTCGAGTTTGGGCCTTCTTCGTCCCTATTCTTGCCCCTGACCATAGTGGCTGTCCTCAATCTCTTTGCTTTAGTCTGGGGGCTTTATCGCCTTTTCGCTTTGGGAGAAGGACTCAGCCTTGAGCTGATGCTTGCAAGCTTCGCGGTGGTGAATAGCTTGCCGATCTATGAAGCCATGGCTCTAAGGAAAGATGATGGAAAATTACAAAAGGGTGTTTGTTTCTCAGCTGGGATACTCACACTTGTTCTTATTGTGGGAGGTTACTTTTTCCTCAAGTAACCATCCCTTTTTAGGGTTTAGTTTAAACCAATAAGTCCTCAAGCAGAAGACACAGAATATGTAACCACTTTGTAATTCGATGTAATACATTTTGATCTCTTGCATCAGGAGAATCTAATAAAACTGAAGATTTACAAGTTTTGTAATTTGATCTACTCACTAACAAAATTTGTATTTGCTTTATTTATTTAATGAGTCAAACCGGTGAAGTTTGAGAAGAGTCAGGATGGTCGGTGTTGTCTTCTGAGGTTTTGGTCGAAGAGAGGAAGACAGAGGAGCGACAGAGAGGGCAAGTGGTGTGAGAATAGAGCCAAAGATGAATACAATCAAGATGAAAAATGTGTTTGCATAAAGGCATTTCCACCAACTCTTCCTTCAACTCGAATTCTCCCAAACATACGCAACATCTGCACCATTTTTTCAATTAAATTATTAGTCAAACGTTCCATTCACACATGAAAGAGCATCTGCACCAGTTTTTGCAGACTTTTAGTTGATTATGGTCTTATCTGGAATTTAAAACTTTTAGTATTCCTTAGCTTTAAGCAACGGCCTAGAAACACTTATGTGTAAAGAGCATCTCCATTCGTATATTTTAACTTCCAGTAGGATAATTCTCAGACATCTCAATTCGTATATCAACACTGTTAACATAATTATCTAATCTTGAAAATTGGAGTTCAAGAGATATCATGAAAATTGCAAGTGGTCAGTGATTAATATTTTCCAAGTTGAAGATTTGATAAAGTCATATGAATATTAAGACACTGAAACGATCTCTACGTTCCTAGTTCATATGAACCAAGTAAGAGTAACTTACAGAGAATCTCTTGTTTCTAGCTCTTCATTGAAAAAAACGACATGGAGCTTGTCTTTGAGCTCTACTTTCACATCTAACAAACATACCTGCAATATATAACACAATCAATCTCAATACTATTATTCATTAAACTTTATGTAACATGATACCATGGTATTAGCAACTCACATCTCCATGAGAAATATTAACAAAGTCTACTATTTCTTGACTTGAATGATTAATCAGTGCGTTTACATATATGTATATATCTACAGAGACATTGTGACACTTACCGAGGTGAGATGAGAAGAAGGCTGGTGGGTTGAGGAAACAGGAAGAATCATTGGTGGAGGAGAGGAGAGAGCAGAGGCTCTTCTCTTAAGGTAAAAAAGATAGAACAGAAGGAAGAGAATGATGGAGAATAAGATGGGAATGGAGAAGATGAAGGCTTGATAGAGTTTGAGTTGAATTGCTTGTGGATATAGGTGAGGTGGGATTGGTGTTTGAGGATCAACCATGATTTTTAGTTTCTTGAAATAAAATTGAAAGGAAAGACCCAAATGAGAAATGTGAGTTTTGATGGAAGTGGAGGAAGCACAAGGGGAGAGTATATATAGATATCCTGTGAATGTAAAATATCTACCCAAAAGCAGGTAGCTGTACAACCATATTGGATTTGGAATGGGATTATATTATGATATAAAATATCTAAATTGTTTTTTCTAGTATAATAAAGTACATCTGAATTCATTTAATGTATCAAATTATAACAGTTTATATTTTTAGGTTAAGAGACTTTAATTCTTCAAATGCAAAACTCAACATATATCCTAAAACAGGGGTTAGATATGATGACATAAGAAACTTAAACTGTACACATACATATGTGATGTGAATACATGTTTATGTACATCATCAGGAACGGGAAAGTGGTGGAGAAAAGAGCCTTTTGGGTTATATAAGATAACAGGGCATATATTCCTAAATGGCTCTTTTAATATAATCAAAAGGAAACAAGTGAGTAAGCAGGTGATGAGGTTCCACTAAAACAAGATGAATAGAAACTTTGTAATGCTTAATGATTAGATTTAAGTGTCTCAGTCCTCACTAACATGGGACCTATATAATTATAACCCATCATTTCATTTCCTGACTCATTTTGGTTATTAGATTATTTGGCACTTGCTAAGCATCAATCATAGGTTTCCTCAACAAAAATATTGACCAAGTCTATGCAATCAGTAAAAATTGATCACCAACTTCAACCAATAGGTCCAATAGGCAACAACCACTTTGTTACAATGTACATCTTCTATAAGCATTCATTTAGTTTATTCTTCTCTTTTACTTTCGGAAAGTGGTGATTACTTAAATGAAGATAAACCTATGGTCTCTTCACTTGGATTAGGACAAGATTCTGTACCAAAAATCTAAGAATTTTAAGTTATTTACTTACAAATATTCGTAACAAGTCAGACAGCCTACCAATATTTAACTTCGCAAGTCTATCATGTAGCCTTCTCACAGTTTATCCAAAAGAACAGGATTACCTAGTGAAACCTAACTCTAAAAACAAATCAACAGTCAACCAATAACTTCATTTCTCAAATCTGTTAATTTTGAAGGAATACAGATACTTTATGAACAATAATTTTTCACTACCAGGAAAAGCAGAAACTTTTTTTGCTATCTTCTAATGACTGACACATAAACTTACCAATATAATTGTGCTTAGGGCCCAAATAAAATATCTTGATTTAGGATTTGATTTGTGACCCACTTTGATCACTTTTTCTCCCTTTTTTCTTTAGTGATAGACAACTTTTTTGTTTTTTTCACGTTTGTTTATAGACAACTTGGCCATTTTCCTCATTGATATATTTTATTAGGGCATTTCTTTTTCTTTCTTTTATTTTATGTAACAGGGCATTGTTTTTCTAATTTGTTCAAATGTTGTATCAAATTAGCTAAACCTTCTCCTATCATTCCATTACAATACCTGGTGGAAAAGAACATCTACGCACACAGAGAGCAAGATAAGCCTACTATGGATATTTTCATAAGAATATCTTTAATCTCACTGGGCTCCATGGACTAAATTATACATATTTTTATGTCACTGGTGTTAGTGCATCCTGAGGAGTGATCTCCCTCGCTCATAGTGGGAATGATGAAAAAGATATCACTAACTTAGATTCTAAATAGATGAGTTTAGGGATTATAAAACTACTTTATAAACTTTTGCTAAAATACAAAAAGATTAAAAACCCTGAACTTTTCATATTGTTTTAAAGATCTTGGTAGGAGCAGAGACATACTAACTTTTAAGGTTAATGGTATGTTCTTCTTACGATTACAGGTTAAAGCACTCTTGTCTCCTATTTCACTAGTATCCCTTAAACATTATTTTAATTTTGAAAGAAAAATGATAACATGGTATAGTAACAATGATGACATGTTTTAAAACTAATTGTGATATGAACATTTACATTTAATGGTAATTTATATTTTTGGTAAGTTTTTAGAATATATTAATAACTCAAAAATCATCATTAATATAAAAATGAATAGTATAATAATAAAAATATCATTATATTTAAATTTTTTGAAATATTAATTAAATGAATTTTTATAATATCTATTTTTAATAAAACAAATTTTCAAAATAATCTGATTTATATATATATTTATACACTTAACAAAACATTTTCTTAATTTTATTTAATACGTTTTAACCAAAAGAAATAGATAAAAAAATCTTTCCAAAATTATAATTTTAAATATATACGTATATATTATTAAATATTAATTTAAATAAAAATATTTATTTTATCTTAATATTTACATACAAATAAAATAATATTTTAATTAAATATTGCAAGCAAATAATAAAATCTAAATTTTATTTTTATGTATAAATTAAATTTTAAAACTTTTATTTATGCACATAGTGTAAAAAACACCTAGTAATACAATTACTTTTTAACTTCATAAAGAACAACAAACTTTGATCAAATTCAATACTATACCTTAGATTAAATCGAATATCATCTTTTCTTTGAATGAATGTTAAATTAATTCAAAAAAAATAATAAACTGCTTTGTACAACATAGTTGCTTAGCTAGAATCAAATTAAAAACCTCCTACTTGCTTCAATCATCTTGTAGCTAGCCATACTCGCATACACCCATCGTAGCCTCTCTTCTCACTTTTTTTTTTCTCTCTTCTCACTTGATCCTAGTGAAAGGATGCGATTCCTTATTTGTCTATCAATAACTTTGGTACTTCCTAACTATTCATAAGAACCACTTATTATTTCATCTTATCTTTCAATATTCTTACAGAATTTTCTCCAGATTGGTAACAAAAATAGACTTTGAAAAGCTGACCTCTACGACCTGTAACTCATCAGTGACATACGGACAGTTGATCCCAGCCTTAAAAAAATATTGTACTTAGATTCTGTTAAGCTTTTCAGTCTACACCGATAAAATTCCGTACTTACCTCTTGATCAAACAGACACCATTAAGTGGATTTTACTGGTATCAGATTCTGATGGTGCTTTTGTTGAGGACACTGACATTTGCGGCTTATTACCAGAACATGTTCCCTGCCATGGTCGGTCTCTGAAGAATGCAAAGTGAAAGTAAATAGGCTTTATGTTCTGTTCTAGAGAGGTTTCTGAATTAATATTATTCTGAAGAAAGCTGAGACCAGTTTGGTAATGAGAATGGCCTAAGCCTAGGTTTCAAGGCTAATGTGATGTAAGGGTCTGCACGGACGCTAAATTAGTAGGACAGAAATTCAGTGTGATTTTATTTAAAACAATTGAATGGAAATCTCATTTTTCTAGTAGCAGGTGCAGTAATCATAATGATCCATGCAAGTTCAGTAACATGTGGTTTATTGTTACGTACATAACGGTTGCAAATGTGAACCAATTCACAGTATGCTAGAAAAGAATGTATGAGGCCAAAATATTCTTGATTAATAGAGTGCTTTAACCAGAAGTAAAAAGATATTGAGATTGGCTAGTCACTATCTCCAATAATAAACGCAGATGGGGATAAGGAAGCATGCGCACAAGATAAGCATCAAACCTTTTTGTTGTTGGATTTTACTGTTTCTGGACTTAGTGCTCCGTACTTACGCGGTTCTATATTTTAAGTACTGAAATTTGTAAAAAGAAAAACACATGAGAAGCCTGAAGTGCTCGCTTTTTCACTTTTCACACAGCCAATACAATAACTAGTCTCTAGAAGTCATCATAACAAGTTCTTGATAAGAAGAGATAAAGAGTTACAGTTCACCAAACCAAATGGCATTTACCTCAACTGACCTCTAATCATGTTTCTGAGATGGGCTGTGACTTTATATACTCATGTCAAGAACCAAACCAACCATGTATCAATTTCGAGTCCAATTAATCATAACTAAAAAATTTATATGTGTCAAATGGATCGTACAAGTCCAAATGAATTTTTTTGGGACATTGATGGTTCACTCACAAATAAAATTATGTCTAAATATGACCGAACACAAATAAAAGTATGATCAGCTGGCTGTAAGGGGTTCAGATAAAAAAAAAGGGATATCAAATGGGCTATTCTAATCTAAATGGATTGTTGATGGTCAAAAAAGAATGTCCAAATTGACATTTACCTTGTGTGGACATTAATGACTTTCCTCCAAATCGATTTTAACTTAGTTCTGAAATTTTTTAGATAGACCAATGATTATGCACGAACAAAATCGTGTTTAGTCTTACTTAAAACATGTTTTGTATATGGATATGTCCATGACGGTCCATTATTTTTTGACACGGACCATTCATAGACATTCTACAGAAGAATAAAAACTACAAAAATAAAGATATTAGATAGAGATAAAGATAACTTTTATATTGTTGCTTCATATGTACGATCCTGTTGGTAGTAGTTCTCAGTTCTTTTTATATATACACTACCTATGAAGGCCTTACCAGCAACTACATCTGCTTGTCTATTTTCAAGTTGGGGATTGATGACATTTTACCACCAGTTTGAAGGACCCATAAAAAGAACAAAGCTAAACAAACTGGTGGTAAAATGTCATAAAAAGAACAAAGCTAAACAAACTGGTGGTAAGACCTATAAAGGCCTTACCAGCAACTACATCAGTTTTGTCTATTTTGTTAAAAGGGTTTTAGTCTCTTTTGTTTCTGATGCTTGAGAGTTCTCAGATTTGCTTGTTTGATGTTGTTTGATTGCTTGTTTGACTGCTTGTACTCGGAACTTGTTTACATAAATTGCCATCTCTTGTTTTTGCAGAGTGGAGCTTGGAGGAGAGACATGAGTCTTGATAAAGATTAGAAGTTGGAACGAGTGCTGGAGAGTGGAGAGGAGAGACATGAGTCTTTATTCGACAACTATTGATATGAATAAAAATAACATGTAAACTTTGTTTTTTTTATTCCATACTTAGAAATTGAGGACAAAAATAAATAAAAGAGACCTTTTCCATTTTATATATTCATATCTTGAGTTTTTTAAAAGATGTAAATTTTGATTAAATATGATATATAAAAAGTTATTGCCTTGTATAAAGATTAAATGGACTAACCATAGTACCAGTCTAAATCTTAAAACATGGTTAAAATAGGGTTGGGCTTATAGTAAACAAAAGAAGGCCATACCCTAACCCTGAATTTAACATCTCTAATCTTTTGTATATATACACTTCTTTGTTCATCAATACAACATGCATTTTTCCTATTCAGTACAAAAACTCAATTCCATTCATTTTTAGAAGTGGTTTCGCGTCCAGAATCCATATCAGTTACAAGCTCCATGTATATGCCCAAGTCAGATTCAATGCTCAAACTCACTTGGAAACAAATGCAACTGCGAGATTCATCCACAGATTCAAGCAAAATAAAATACCAAACGATCTCTAGTTCTACTGAAAGTGTGCCTGATTGTTCAGTCATTTATTCATATCTATCAACGGGGTCAACGTGGAACTCTTGCAACAATTGGTGTTGATGGAAGTACTATTAAAGTTTATATCACTTGTTGCAATTGTTTTATGATTCGATTGTGGTCTTGTGGGTCGTAGTTTTGTAATATGTGCGATCTCAAACAAATTCAATGTTTTTAAAATCGTGATCTTTCTAGAATTGTAGTTTGTATAATATCATGAATTGATCCAACATTGACCATTTTATACGATGCAATCATGTTAGAACTTTGTGCTTAGTTTGGCTGATACCGGATCTTTTATCTTTTTACATTTGAGAAAAGCCTCGCAGTCATGTAAATAAATTCTTTAAAATATTAAATTAATCTTTTGTCATTTTCTTTACATTATGTGCTATTGCGGCCTAATTCAAGTTGACCCCGTTATCTTGGAATTGTAAGAACCGTTGACATTTTTAGATTTATCATTTTTTATTTGTGATTTTTGTCAGCTACTCCCTCCGTTTTTTTATAATTGACGTCTTAGAATAAATTTTTTGTTCCAAATTATTTGACGTTTTTCAATTTTCTATGTAAAATTTATTAGTAATTAATATTAGATGACCAATGATATTATAGTTTCTATTTTATTATTGGTTGAATTATGGTTAGGTAGACAATTAATGATGTTTTTGTTTAGAAAATGAAAAAAAAAATTAAGTGTTTCTTAATCTACGTGCATAATTCTAGAACGTCAAATATAAAAAAACGAAGGGAGTATTATTTTTTATGAGTTTAACTCGTCTCCTCGTTAACATACTCTCTCTCTGTTCTATATTAAATGCAGTTGTAGAGAAAATTTTTACAAATAAAAATGTAGTTTTCGACTTTTGAAACATAATTTATTAATTTTATATTAAAATTTATTTTTCTATTAGTTAAAATATGGTTAGTTGTATAGGTAATTTTATTTTTATATAGAAAATACGTAAAATTAATTATTTTTTTAATTTGTGTGTAAACGATAAAGTAACATTTAATATAAAATAGAGAGAATATTTAATTATATTATTATTATATTTTCTTGAGTTGCTCATGTAGTCATGTTCATTGCTAGATAGGCAGCCGAATTTTCTTAAGTCGTTCTTACTTCTCAATTGTGGTTAACACAACAGTTCTTGTGGTGTCTATCGCTAGCTCTTTTTGGACATTTTCCACATGAATAGTTAATTTCTTACAAAAGAAATGTGATGTCTGCTTTTTTACAACAGGAATCATATGATTACTTTTTGTCCATACGAGTACATGAAAACTTAGTATTATAATAAAAATTCATTTAAAGGAAATGTAATTAAATATATACTATATGTATATTGCTCTTTGACGTCATCAGAACCACTGAATAAGGTAATTTCACAGGCGACGAAACAGCAAATTATTTCACTACATCTTTTGTTACTCTTACAACATTACACTAATCAAATTTTATATAGCCGACCATCCATAATGATTACTCTTAAAATGTAGATTTTTCCATTTAAGTGAAACCACTGCTTATTGTCTTATACGGTTTAGTTAGAGTGCACCCAAAGTTGAGGTGAACAAAATATTCATGTGATTTGATTTATTATTCGTTTCGATTGAAATAAAAAATTGAATATATGTAATTCTATAATGTAAATTAAATATTAATATATAATATTTATAAAAAGAATTAAATCACAAATATTTATCTTTTTAAGAATAAATATATGATATGATATGTCATATGTATATAATTAAAGAATTATATATATAAATTATTTAAAATGTTTTTATTTATTAGAAGGATTATTTTAATTATTAAAGTCTTAAAATTGAAATATTTTATTTTGTAATAAATTATTATTATATAATAATATTTTAAGAAATCAAGAAACTGGTCGATAGTATTACATAAATCGTATGTATTATTACACAAGTCCGGTTGAGTAAAGTTTGTAAGTTTGCTTAAGAGATTTCTTGTTTTTGGATTTGATGTGTTCAGATTAAAGTCATAAGTTAACTGATGTGGCGCTTGGGTTAAAAAAAATGTAGTGTTGAGTTCTCTATACAACTTACTGTCTTACAGATTTAGCTGCAAGACATTTTTTTACTTTTTATAGAATTATAACCCTGATATGTTTTATGGCCGAAGGACCTTCTTTTTAATATAAGTTATCCATTCAAAGAGTTAAATCAAACAAAAAAGACTCTGAATATATATGATATTTTGAAAGAAATCGAGACAATAACTCGCGGATTATGCGACGGATTTTATATAACTTCCCGACCACTACTTTTTGGATAATGTATAAACGCCAAACGGAATGGTGATTGTGACACTATTATTTCTATAATAATATACTTAAAATAAATACTCGAAATATGACATATTCTTCAACTAAAATTAAAGTAGCTAGTGGGTTTTCTTTACATTCTTAATCATTTTATAGTTGAAATAAATTATTTCCATAATCATAGAATACAAACAATCGAAAGTGGAACCCGTATCACGAATCTACCTTTGCTCTATTCGTTTGCTAAGGGAGGATTAGTGATACCATTTCATTTGCTTGGTTCCTTTACACCATCAGGGTCACAATGAGAGTGGTGACAATCAAAGCAAGTTACAAAGAAGACATAATATGGTTCAGGATATCCTCTGGTTCTGGTATAATGGAACTGAAAGATATAATGGAACTGAAATATGAAGTGGCGAAGAGGCTGAGACTTGACGCAGGCACGTTCGATATCAAGTATCTTGACGATGATAACGAATGGGTATTGATAGTGTGTGATGCTGATCTTCAAGAATGTCTCGAGATCCCTAGATCCTCCCGTACTAATATAGTACGCCTCCTGGTTCATGATGGAACAGCCAAACTCGGGAGCTCCTGCGAGAGCACAGGAGAATTGTGACCGTGGTTAAGGTAATTCATTCCACTTTGTAAATATATTTTTTTAAATGTTTAGGGATTGTTTGTTTTTGTTTTTCTTTTGTATTGTTCTTGGGTGAGGAACAAGTGTATGGGGACTAAAGTGTAAGAAACGACATTTGTTTGTAACTGTAAGTGGGAGAGTGAAGTTAGAAGTCAGTTGTACTTGGAAACTAACTCCAAGGATGTTTTTGTGTTTTAATTTTTAAATTGTAAACAAGAATCAAAGAAAAGCCTAAATTGAAGAAAAATGAACTACAATTGGATTTTTGCATGTGTTGAAGCTTTCTACTTTCTAGGATTCAAAAACAAGTCAATTGGTTAAACACTCTAAACTGCATTTAAAAACATCTCCAATTTATAGCACCAATAATGAATTACCTATTAGAATTTTAAGAAGATACTTTGAAGAACCGGTTAGAAGAGGTATACTCATTGAGATTATGGCAATTATCCCGTCCGTATAAGAGTAGTATATGTTTAAAAAGAAAAGAAAATGCGCATCCAGGGAATCGAACCCTGGTCAGTACCGTGGGAGGGTACTATGATACCACTACACCAGATGCGCTTGGTTGATGGTCTCACAAATTAATTATATATATTAATCCGTATTTGTCAAACGCCTTGCCTTCTGGCATTTCGTTTCTTCAAAATCAAACAAACAACCCCCAAATCTCTCCCCCTCTCATAATCGAATTCCCCCAACACCATCCCCGATCTTCTTCGTCTTCTAAAACCCTAATCAGATCGGTAAGCCATGGACAAAAGCATCAGCATAAGCACCAACGCTACCACGACGACTTCCATGGAGAAGATCGATCAAGCAGCGAGCTGGCTCAGCACCACCATCATCTCCGCTTTCTTCTCCTCCCTCGAGAGTTGCGCCTGCCTCAATCTCTCCACCTCTCATGACGATGAAGACGAAGACAACGAGGAATCCTACCACCGTCCCCTTGCTCTCTCCGCCGCTCCTCATTCGAACGACACCGTTTAAGCTTCGTGTTGACCTCTCTGGTAATAAAAAAAAAACTCTCGTGTGTCTTTTTTTTTTTTTGGGTTGCTTCCTCTGTTAATCGACAAGTATGCATTGTGTGTAATGCTAATGGAAACTTTCAGACCGTTTTGGATTGTAAATGTCAGACTCGGAACTTGTTTTGTTCTCAAGTGCTTTTGTCTGTATCTGATGATCTTACTTGGGTTTGAAGTTTCCTTCGTTTAACTCTGAGTGTTAAAAACCAAAAACAACACGTCAGTGTCAGTCAAGTTCCGTTTGTTTAGTGCAACTGATACTGAGAGAATCTGACACCTGGACATCAAGTACTTCCAAACTAACACTAGTGTGTGTGTAGTATTCAATGCGGGGTCAGAGTAAATGTCGTGTTTAACTTGAACTATCCAAGTTTTTATTTGCTTTATTAGCTAGATTCCAAGGATTCGAGACAATATTATCTTAACGACTTTGTCTTATAAATACAAATGTATTATTGGACCATCCACGTGGGATCCAAACAAAGTTGTGGGTGGATAGGTTGTTTTGTTCTTTGAGTTTCTTGAATATAAGATTCTTGAAATGGATCTCCAATGGTTTACACCAATTGCTTAAGGGTCAAAACTCCTTCATCGCATCTTGCAACGTTGTGTTGGGTGTGTATCATTTCGCTTTAGTGTTTAGAGAGTAATGTCAAGATGCAAAAGGGAGTTATTCAGTCCGAATATATTCCAAACCTGCACCGTAACATGGAAGTATTTGCCTAGCTAGATGTCTGCTGCATCGAATGCCATGTGGTTCTCGTTCTAGTTGTAACATCATTTATTTATATCAGGAAAAGGTTTAATCTGTGGACGGTTTAGCATGCTTCCTCTAATCAAAGAAAGAAAAGTGACCCTCTTAATCTCTTATGATGTGTGTTGCTAAATCTTTAATTAATTAAGTCCCCCAACAACTTCTTGGACGTGACACTTTCACCCCGTGATATTATTACTTCTTAAAACAGCGAGTTTAGTTTTATTTCTAACTTTATCAAAATTACGTATTTAGAGAAATTTTGTTATAAAAAGATAGGTTCGTGTTGTAATTGGCATCTATGGATATAATCGTTCTCATCCTGATGCAACCGATCAAGAAATGATCCATCTGAGTCAGCACCCATAGAGCTTAGTGGTTTATGTATATATTTCTAAAACAAGCACGTCTTTCCTTTTACGCATGCATTATTCTAAAAAAAAACTATTAATAAGTTAGTATCTCTGGCAATGAATTCACACAAACATAACCATAGACCTCCAATCTCTACACTCTTCTTATCCTCCTCATCTCCTTATAAATTTGCTTCCTCTATAGACCTTAAACGACAACGTTTCACTTCTCTGTTCTTCTTCTTCTTATTCCTCCTCTGTTTGTCTTCTGCTACTTCCATGGCAGTCTCGGACTCAGACTCAGGTCCAGTTGTCCAGACGGCCCCGCTGGTTACTTTCCTCCAGCGCGTGCAGGTCACGGCACTCCGATCCTACCCTAAAAAACAAGCCCCTGACCCTAAATTCTACATCGACCTATCTCTCAAGCTCCCTCACGATCTCTCCACCGCCGAGTCCGCCTTCCACGATCTCACGACCGGGTCACGTGACCTGTCAGTGCCAGTGGAGAAGCTTGAAAAGTTCTTGGACGAGTACTTCGACCTACCAGGGAAGGATCTGGTGCACCACGAACCGGAAGACTTCGTCTCAGATCCCACCGACTTTCTCATCAACGTGGACAACGACCAAGTCAGAGAATGGGCGCGTGAGGTGCACGGCCTGTGGAAAACCCTGAGCTGCAGAGTCTCTGACTCCGTGAGAGAGTCTCCTGACCGGCACACGCTTCTCCCGTTGCCGGAACTAGCTATCGTTCCCGGTTCGAGATTCAGGGAGGTCTATTACTGGGATTCTTACTGGGTCATCAAGTCAGTAGTGTTCATCAACTTTCCCAAATTATTTTATTTTCTTTCTATAATTCCCTTTTTATATTCCGTGTTGACTACGTCACGAGCTCACGTGTCGATGTCATGTGTCATGTGTGGTTTTGCACGTGCAGAGGACTTCTAACGAGTAAAATGTTCACTACGGCCCAAGGTTTAGTGACGAACCTGATGTCACTCGTGGAGACTTATGGTTACGCTTTGAACGGCGCTAGAGCTTATTACACTAACCGAAGGTAAACCAAAATCGATAATCATCGTAAAAATGTTATGTGACAGAAAGTTAAATGTTGTTTTTACTGTTACAAGCCAACCACCTCTATTGAGCTCAATGGTCTATGAGATTTATAAAGTAACCAAAGATGAAGAACTTGTGAGGAAAGCTATCCCTGTTCTTCTCAAAGAGTACGAGTTCTGGAACTCAGGTTCGTTTTAGTTGTTTGGGTTATGTAATGATTTGGTGTAAGATTAGATTTAATGTGCGTTATATTATATTTTTTATAGGAAAACATAAAGTGGTTATTCAAGACGTTAGTGGCAATGATCACATTTTAAGCCGCTATTACGCCATGTGGAACATGCCTAGACCTGAATCCTCTGTTTTCGTATGTTTCTTGTCTCATTACCACAACTAAACTGCTGTTTTTTTATTAACTGGGAAAAATATATTTTGACAGGATCAAGGATCAGCTTCGGGGTTTTCGAGTACGTTAGAGAAACAACGGTTCCATCGAGACATAGCCACGGCTGCTGAATCAGGATGGGACTTCAGCACGCGATGGATGAGGTTAATATTAATCATCAAAACTGCGACTAGCTAGACTCGGTTATATTACTGTCGCTCTTAAATCAATCTCAATAATGTTTTGTGCAGACATCCTCCTAATTTCACAACCATGGCTACAACGTCAGTTGTTCCCGTTGATCTAAATCTCTTTCTTCTCAAGGTTTGTTTACTTTCTTTATGGTTCAAGATTGTACATGAATATGCTCGAGTCTTGAACTGATTTTCTTTTTTTTACCGTAGATGGAACTTGATATAGCGTCCATGATGGAGATCTCTGGGGATAAAAACGGTTCAGAGCGTTTTGTGAAAGCGTCAGAAGCGAGAAAGAAAGCGTTTGAGACCGTGTTTTGGAACGAAAAAGCAGGGCAGTGGCTAGATTACTGGCTCTCCTCCAGTGGTGATGTAAGTTAACGAATCTTTAGTTATATTGTCGGATTTGTAATGGTATTCAAACTTTGAGAACACGTTTGTGTCTTCAGGAGCCTGAGACATGGAAAGCTGAGAACCAGAACAGTAATGTTTTTGCATCTAACTTTGCTCCAATATGGATTAGCTCCTTCCATTCTGGTAAAACTATGTCTATTTGTTTATATATGCACACACATAACCGGTCTTGTGCATAGTAAAATGAAATATTGGCATATGACCTCTAAATTTTAAGAGATAATTTATATAAACATAAACCCCTCAAATTATTTAAATTTTTTTAATTAAAATTCTTAATGAATTATCTATAGCCCCAAAAATCACAAGATTAGCTATGTGCACATATGACGTAAGATAATCTTGTAACATGTAGATGAAAATCTTGTCAAGAAAGTTGTGAAGGCTCTTGAAAACTCAGGACTCATAGCACCAGCTGGAATCCTAACCTCTTTGACAAACTCGGGACAACAATGGTAAAATGAGATTACTTGTGGTTCAAGTTACACTGTGAATCTTTTAATTTATCGATGAAGCATTTTTGAATGTTGAGAATTTTCTTGCAATGTATAACAGGGACGCTCCTAATGGATGGGCACCGGTACAAGAGATGATTGTAACAGGGCTCACGAGATCAGGTCTAAAGGAAGCTAAAGAGTTGGCAGAGGAGATTGTAAGGAGATGGATAAGAAGCAGCTATCGTGTTTATAAGACAAGTGGGTCTATTCACGAGAAGCTCAATGTTGGAGAGTTTGGTGCATATGGTGGTGGTGGAGAATATAAGCCACAGGTAAAACATTTTATATATATATTGAGCTCTCTTCTTCAACATCTTTTGATTAGTGAACTATTATGGGGTCTAAAATGCACAAACAGATATATCTGGGCTAAATCAAATTGTGGATGATGTTTGAGGGCAGGAGTTTTTGAACTTTGTTGATTTTTTTCATCTTGCAGACGGGATTTGGATGGTCAAACGGAGTTATATTAGCATTCTTGGAGGAGTTTGGATGGCCATCTGACCTGAGCATTGAACCGTAGATTTACTACTTTTGTATTAAACATTAAATAAAAGTGGTAATATAATCGTCGTTTCATTTTCTTTTCTGTGGATTTGGTCCAGAATGTTTTAATGTTCCAGATGTTTTATGATCTTTGTATAATAATCATACGTTCATACCAAACTATGATGGATTTCAATCTAGTTCATTAATATTTTTCAATAAAAGAGCAAACCATAAAATGAATTGGAGAGCTATGAGATCCTATACAACATTACCAATAGATCCAACGATTCTTCATAACCTCAGTCCACAATTAGTTCACACCATGCAAACTAAAATGTATGTTAAACAAAAAAAAACTAATATATATGAATATTAAACCAAACCATGAAAAAAAACACAAAAAAACTAATATATATGAATATTAAACCAAACCATGAAAAGAAACACGGAGAGAGGCCGATGTTAACGACACAACTCATCCAACTCTAGTGGACAAACTGTTCGCAACAGGCTATCTTCTATCCGTCATCGGGCGTATAGGGGAGGGTTAGCTCCTTGGTTTGCTACAAGATAACCAAGGCGTGTTAGTTTTATTATATTTATAAAACACTAAACACCAATGTAACTCAAAGTCATAACAGTTTTTTTTTTTAATTAATTAACATTCTTTCAAAAAAAAACAATCAAATTTGAATACGGTTTAGGCTGTTGATTCTATTAGAACCACCCATAACAATAGTATATAAAATAGTTGAATGATATAAATTAACCAAAATTTTATGTACAAAGCATTTTTGGCTTTTTATGTATATAAAATAGATGAATGGCATGAATTAACCAAAATACGGTTTAGGCTGTTTAATCTATTTCGTATATGAAAGATAGGCAATGATCCAAACTCCCAAAACTGCGGCTTCGTCCAATGAATTTCGGTCTGTCCAACTATAGCCATGTCCACATACTAAGTCGAGAGCAGACTAAAGCAATTCACATTAAATTATGATTACAAAACTAAGGAATCCAACACTTACTTTGGTGTTATATGAGTTGTTGAATTTAAATGGTGAGTGGGGGCTCAATTATTCATAGATGCTACTTAAATAAGTGATTAATGGCCTATTGCGTGATAAAAAGTAGATTATTAGTCAAATATAGTTGGCAAACAAAAATATATTTAGTCTATGGTTTTCGCTTAATCAGCAGTTATTTAATCTAAGCTGGAAAAAGTTGATCATAATCAGAATCTCCGTTCTGATGAATCAGATTGTAACCGACGAATACTAAAAGAAAATTTGGGATAATGGGTCGGTCATTTTATAAAAAGGGATAAATTAGACTATTGGCTATGAACTTAGAATCAAATTAAAAAATACAAATAGGAAAATAATGGTTAACAGTTTAGAATATGACAACGGATGATGCATAGAGAGAATCTTCCGGCCAAGTAGGGATTGGTTTGCTGCTGGTCAAAATTCATTTTGTTTCCCAAAACCCCATGTGCACTTTTCTCATTAGTCAAAGATGTTTAAGTTTGGAATTTTTTTTTTAAAACATTTAGATTCCTACACATATCAGCGATATTGATTTTCTTTTCCATTTCAGATTACTTTCAATATATTCACAGGTGAAATACGAATGGATCTATGAACGTAGGAGCTGGACAATGAGTACCATTAGGTGTTGAACATTTGCATTTTAGCTGTTTGCCTTCCTCCCCGTGTAGATAAGACACTTGTAGTGTACGACTTCATGATCAACTAATCAAATTATCATAATTATTTAACATTAAAGCTCTATTAGCTAACTAAATCATTACATAAGAACACATGGAATGTAAGTGTGAAGAATGGTACGTAACATCTGTCTCCTTTATGAGTAATGCATATACATACTCGGACTATATGAAAGTAAGAATTTAAATGTTTTTCTATAAATTTCTAATAATAGTTATTCAATTTTATATGGTGTCAGCTTTGTATTGTATGATTGAACCAGAAATTGACCCATGACACCTTTTCGCTTGATAAGAAAGACGCCATTCCATTCGCTATGATGAACTTCACCTTTTTTCTAATTATAAACAAAAGAGAAATGCATAAGCCAGAAAAGAATATTCATCATAGAATATACAATAGAAAAGGTACTTTTAAATTCGGTATAATATATGTAACATTAATAACGATTTAAGTGGTAGTTTTGGACGATTATTGAGTGACAATAGCATTATCAAACCAATTTTCTTTTCTGATATATTGATAACTAAAGAGGTGGTTTGATGTGATATAGTATTTTGTAATAAAATCATGATATATATCTTGGTTACGTAATACATATTGGCGCTAGCAAATATTACTCTAAAATCACTGATTTATATTCTCTAGTATTTATATATGAACTATGTTTTCTTGCAAATATGTTCACTCGTGAGAATTGCATGTGAACTTTAGAAGTATTTAGCAAAATTTCGAACGTAATCATTGGCTGAATCCTCACAAAAGCTGATTACGAAGTTAACGATATAGATGCCTTAAAAATTGCATCGGAGGTTACGGTCCTTACAGAGGATGATGAACATTGAATTATTCAAAAATGATTGATCGCTAATAATTAATATCCAAGCTAATTACTACTAGTAAACAAATTAAATAAATTATCGGTGACCGTGTTCCAAGGGAGACGAGGAGCGAGCCAGCACGCAGTTTGCAAACCTCACGTGCGTAAACCTTCTTGCAAGATTCTTTTTTTTTTTCTTTTTTTTGTAACATTTCTTGCAAGATTCTTCCTATATGTTTCTACGTGCTAATTCCCATGTTGCTACTCCCGTCGTTTTCACATTCACCACTTCAACTACTCGCCGTCTCACTTTCGTCACCAAATCTTATCATTTGTTAAGCTTGTAATCTTTCTTCCCATAGTAGGAAGTTTAGCATCTCCAATGTAAAATTCCATATTTTCTTTTAAAATAGAGTAAAATAAAATATGAAATAAAAGTACTTCAACCCTATTCTATTTTTCACTTCATAATAGAGTAATAAATAAACAAAAAAGAAATTACTCCATTTATGGAGCAAACTCTACTATGGAATAAGAAATAGAATAAAATTAAAGTGTTTTTTACTCCGTAATTTCTTTTACTCCATTTTGGAATTTTAAATAGAGTTGGAGTGGAGATACCCTTAAAATTTCTATATGTTTTGACAAACTTACCGGTAGTAATACTTTAATTATTCCATAACTTTAAAAATTCCAAAATAAAACTATCGTCTCCGGTACTCCCAAGACCAGCGTCTATATCGAGATTGATATTGCAAAAACTATTAACTACACCCATATTAAGAAAATAGAAGAAAATAGTATGGTTATTTTGTTTAATTGAGGATTAGTAAATGAGGTTAGAATAATGAGTTAATGAGTGACACCAAGTATACAACTAGATGTCACGATTGTATAATTGTCTCTACAAGTGAGTCAAACCTTAGGCCTTTTGACCACTAATCTTTGCCTTCGACGACAATCTATTCCGTTTTGGTTCCTTCATTTGTGTTTGCTGTGCAAAACTAAGCGTTGGTAAATGATATCATAAACTCTTATTGAGCTCGTAAACTGAAATTCAGTCATGGAAAATAGGAAATAAATCATTAATTTATATCCGAATCAGAGACCGACAGCTATTTAATTAATTTAAATACTCAATATTTAATTAGAGTTTGACCCAAACGTCTTCATAAATTATTGATCAGTGTGGAATAATTTTTAAAATGGTAATTATCAAAAGCCACATGATAATAGCTCTCTAAATATATAGATATAACAAATCAAATCATAGAAAAGGTTGCGATTTGTTGCCCATTACACCAGTTTACACTTCCGTTGAATAATTTTTCTAATTTGAGTTAATAGTAGTATTTTTTTTTTCATTTGACATAGTATATAAAAAAATAAAAGAAAATCTTGTTGTTTGGGATGAACTTCAGACGGACAAGTATTTAAAGATGATTTTCGAAAGACTTGTTTTTAAAATGATGTTCACCTTTACCTCTTATTTAGTGATAGGTTTTTATGATATTTTTAGGTATTGAATTAATTGGTTGTTCACTTTTGAAATCTCTTATTTGTTGCACAAAAAAAAGAAACCTCTTATTTTTATTTTTTTACTTTTTAACGTATGTATAAGTTATGGTTCTTTTTTATGTTTTGCAGTATTTTCCAGTGTCCATTTTTAACTCCTTCAAAGTACTGTAGTTTTTTTTTTTTGAAACTTACTGTAGGTTTGGTTACATTACTATTACAGGTGTAAAGAAATATTAAAATTCTAGTTGCACCCAATGAATTTAAGAATTCATGTTATTGACTAACAGTAAAATTAGTAATCCATCCGTTTTTAAAAATATATGTTTAAAAACTTTCACACATATTAAAATATATTGTAAATATATTTTGTGTTTAATTATTTTTTATAAATTTTAATGAATAAAAATGCAATAAACACAGTTTATTTTGTTGAAGTTTATAGTTTTCCTTATTACTTAATAAAAATCTATTGAAAATGTAAACTTTGGAAACAAATATTTTTTCAAAACATGACTTTTTGTAACTAAAGGAGTATATGGAACAAGACCTACTATCATCCAAACTACGAAATTATTTAAAACAAGTAGAGAGACGAAGAAGAATGAAAAAAAAAACTTTTTTTTACCGATCCTTTTAGGTAAAAAGTGATAAACTACTTTTTAACCTCATCAATAAAAAGTCGACTATAAGGGCATGATTAATGCAGGTCTCTTAACAAGGGGTTCTTATTTTTTAAGAGACCATTTCTTAATTTTAACTAAGAAAACTTAAGAACCGTCTCTTAAATAGGAGATATAAGAGACGTCTCTTATCCGGAAAAATGTTAAAAAAAAAAAAAAAAATTAAAAAGAGGACAAAAAAATTAAGAACCCCATCTTAAGAGACCCGGGTTAAAGATGGCCTAAATAAACAACATTACTATTTCCTCTCATATATCTCTACCTTGCCAGACGGCGTTGCCTTTACAAGAGAAGCAGAGAGAGAGAGAGAGCGCTTTCAGACCATATCTTTGTTTTACCATTCTACCCTCATAACTGATAACTGCAAACACGGTTTTGTCTTCTTCTTCCTTCTTGGTTTTACATTTGTAATCTCAGAAAAAAATAACTCAAGACGAAGAGATATAAATGATCGACACTGGAAGATACCTTATCGGCGCCGCCGGTGCTAGCGGCTTCGGGTCTAAATCCACCGCCGATGAGGTGACCGAGAACTGCGACCTTCGTTCCACAACTGCGATAATCACCGGTGAGTTTTCTTTTTGAAGTTTTCCGGTGACTCGCGTCGTTGGAAAACTTATCTACATTGTCTGTCGTTGATTTGGTGAAGGTGCGACGTCGGGGATCGGAGCGGAGACGGCGAGAGTGCTGGCGAAACGTGGAGCGAGGTTGGTTTTTCCGGCGAGGAACGTTAAAGCGGCGGAGGAAGCGAAAGGGAGGATCGTGTCTGAATTTCCGGAGACGGAGATCGTCGTCATGGAGCTTGATCTCAGCTCTATGTCGTCCGTACGGAGCTTCGTCGCCGGTTTCGAATCTCTCCATCTACCTCTTAACCTTCTCATGTAAGACTCAAATTCCTCATTAAACTATTTTTTCCGAAAATCAATAAATATATTTACTGTATGCATGTAAATATATTTAGACACGCATACGTGCAAAAACAGAACATAATTAATTATGATCAGTTCTTTAATCTTTCTTTTATTTATTTTTAAAATAAATACTACTTTCTTCTCTGTTTTTTTATTAATATGAAAATTTGGAACCAGAAACAACGCAGGCAGATTAGCACATGAACATGCAATATCAGAAGACGGGATCGAGATAACATTTGCCACTAATTATCTTGGTACTTTCTTTAATACGATTCCCACAGTCTATGACAGATCTTAATTACGCATTATACATTTAGACTAATATTTTTTCTCATTGTGTTAATTGCAGGCCATTTTCTCTTGACCAATCTGTTGCTGAAGAAGATGATACAAACGGCAGAAGAAACAGGAGTTCAAGGAAGAATAGTTAATGTCACGTCCGGTATTCACGGTTGGTTTACCGGCGACTTGATCGAATATCTCCGGCTGATCTCCCAACCCAAGTGGTATGATTCCCTCATAATAGTTCCATATAACCATAACATTTCAAAAACGCTAAATGATATAGTAAGCAACACATGTTAGTATGTTTTACACATCTACAATTCACATAGCTTGAACTATAAATCAGTGGGTAGGATTGGTTGTGCTGGATTGACCTTTTTTACCAAAAAACAAAAAGCTGCGTAAATGTTTAATTTTTTGACGTATTATGAGTTGATGGGAAGGGTAATAAATGTGAAAAGGATGTAAAGAGTTTTGACATTAATAACTTTTTTTACCTTTTCTTTTTTTATGTTGGGGTTGATGATCGAATAGTCAATTCGATGCGACACGTGCGTATGCTCTCTCGAAGCTCGCCAACGTTTTGCATACCAAGGAGCTTTCTTCTAAACTCCAGGTCTCTTTCTCTCTCACACTTATTTTCATTCTTCAATTAATTAATTTCTCACATCCCAAAAAATTTAAAGCATTATGGTAGAGAAATTAATAAGGGTCCAATTTCTGAAAGTTTTTTTTATTGAGGTTTTTTCTGAGTGTAAATTAAAGTATGAAAGGTATGGGAGGAAGGGGACACCAAGAAACCTAGGTAACTAGGATTTGTATTCTAACTAAATATATGAAAAGAGTTAGTTAGGCTTTGACTATTGACCATAGTTAGGATTAAGTGAATCATGTGGGTCTTTTAAATAAAGTGACTAAACTATATTATTAAAAATAGAATTTTTAGAATTTTAATGGAAAAGGGAAAACAATTGCAGAAAATTGGAGCCAACGTGACGGTTAACTGCGTACACCCAGGGGTTGTAAAAACCCGGTTAACAAGAGACCGGGAAGGCTTATTGACAGGTTGGTTTATCTTAATTTTAGCATATTGGTTTATCTTAAATAAAAAATCATAAACAATTAAGATTCCTAATTATGTCTAAATGATTTTCTTTTGTCTTTTCCTACTCAGATCTCGTCTTCTTCCTGACATCCAAGCTTCTTAAGACCGTTCCTCAAGTAATACATTGTTTTTTAAAATATAATTGTAATTGATTATAACATAATCTGTGCTGGATATGTTATCCTTAACTTATACTTACTATGTGCTACTTTGTTTAATTTTTGGCATGTGATTAGGCTGCTGCAACGACCTGTTACGTGGCAACGAATCCAAGGTTGGTGAACGTATCGGGAAAGTATTTTACGGACTGCAATGAAACGACACCGTCTGGACTCGCATCTAACTCCTCCGAAGCTAGCAAGTTATGGGCTGCCTCTGAGATTCTGGTAACTCAACATTCCAAGACCGCTTTCGACCCATTTAGCTAAAGAAAAAATATAATTATCTTATTTTCTATACCCTTTAGGAAAAATATAGATAAAATCTAATTAAAGAAAAATATTACAAAGTTTAGTTAAGTCCCCGAGCTTATACAACTAGTCTTTTATTTTATAGTACTAATTCGAAGCTGATGTACGTTATGCAGTATTTGTTTATGTTAAGTTATAGTATTATATAAGAAAATTAATGAGCTTAACTGTATTTTCATAGTTTTATTCTTTGATCAATAAACTAAATTACATATGATGTAAAGCCCAACTTGGACTATTATACTTCACTTAGAATATTAAAAGTTTAGTGGGAAATCATAATGTCAATCATTAGTTTTCGAAAGTGCTCCGAAGTTATGCTCATAATTTGATATAGTTCTTGTGATTAACCCATTTGGACTGATCTGTGAGATCGCTTTTTCATTTTACTTAAACAATCTTTTTGACATTGACTATTGCGTGTATCCATGTGAGGCACCAAAAAGAAGACCTGGCTTTCCATCACTTACGTGTGATGCTATTTGAATGTTGATTTATATAATAATGAGTTTTGCACTTTGCATTGATTAGTTAGCCATTGCATTTCTAGTTAAATTTAGTACGTAGAATAAGATTATATATGCTGTCTTTCGGTGAATGTTCATATAAGATAAATTAAGCAGAAATGGTGTGGCGAAAATAAAAACTATACAAATATGGTTGTGGTTGATGAAATTAAGAAAGTTTAACAAAAGAAAGAAAAAAGATGTAAAGCGGGAGAAAGGGTCTTCTATCTCTATTCTTTTGCGCATGGGTCTTCTTCTATCTCTCTTCTTTATCTTTTTAGTATAAAAGAGACCCTACTAACATGCGCCAGGGGTTTCACTCCTTAAAAAGAAACTCTCGTGCGTCATCAAATTGTTATCGGGTTTTAATCATTACACAAATTAAAGAAAGAAAAGGGGAAGAAGGTTTGTTCAAAGAAGAGAGAGATGGAGAGCGCTTCAAACATAAACAATGTACGTACAAAATGCACGCACTCAGTTATAAACTTAAACAATAAAGACCAATGTAGTGATATGATAATCTAGCAAACATGTAAGTGTATGTGCGTGAGTTCATATTATTATTCACGTATTTTAAGTGTATGTGTTTGTACTATACCACTATGTAGTAGCTTGCGCAATGCATGGGTGCTAAGCTTGTACTTTACCCAGTTTGATCTTTCATTTATCTTTTTAACTAAATTATTTGGTATTTTATTCGTCGGTAGTGAAATTGATGGAAACCCCCTATTATTTGAAACTTGAGTTTTGGGCTCATCACTATTTTCTAACCGATGTGTGCTACACTCTATGGTGGGCTTAAGGTCTAATATTTAGTAGACTTTACAAGCCCAAAATTATTAAAACGTTGTGAATTCATTTCCTAGTTCCTACAAGCTACAATCGAATATCAAGATGATAACGAATTTAAGAACTCTCTACAGAAAAATCTACTCGTCAAAGTATTAATCTATCCGAGCTATCAATTTCTTTTATCCAAATGAAAAGGGACAGTTTAGAGTCCCATCCCAATTTTTTTAAGGAAAATCTTTCATCATATATTAATTTTATATTGAAGGTCTCTCAAAAGCTTAAAAATTGTTTTGTTGCAAAAACTAGAGAGTTGTTTTTGTTGCGGGTTTGTTTAGATGACAAGTTGTTAAGGTGGAGGTTTGTCCACAAGCGCTGACATGGACCGCACTTTCAAAGATGCTATCCACGCACTTCGTTGGACCCATTAGTAAATCCAACGGTTCAGATTCGGTGGACCTTTTCTTCGGCCACAATTATCAGCAAAGGCACGCGCATGAGGAAGCGCGGGACCCAACTCCACCGGCCACTAACCGTTCACTAATCGAACCGGTCAACTCAAGCTACGACACTTGTCACCATCTATGATTACTACTCTTAAGAAATGGAGATTAATAGTTATATTTACCGTCAAATTTTAATTTTACAGCAAGGGTAAGGAATAAGATTTACTCGAGCCATTTTCGTGCGTTTTAATCTGGATATTAATTTTATTATCTTATAAATGTACTCTTTTCATTTATTAATGTGATTTGGTAACTTCCTTGGTGATAAGAATAAGAGAGCGTGGAACATGGAGTGAAGGAAATTAGGTGTTCCTGAGCTGTTTTTGTACACTAAGATAGCACGTGGCGATGACACATAGGGCATGTTAATCTGGGACCCTGACTAATCGAACACACCGTCATGATTACTGTCCTTGGGAGTAGATGGTGACCGTCCAATCAGATCAGTTTAACCTCGTGCTATACAGGTTATTATAGCCTAATTGGAATCTTAAGACACACGTGAAAGAGGGATAATAATAATAATAATAATAATAATGTGTATGAGTAACATATACTGTATGAGCTAATCTGAGGCATCTGAAACTTTAAGGGCGTATTTTAGCTCTATTTTTTTGTTTTTTTACTTTTTCAAAGCCAAAATACGTCCTTAACATTCTACACATAATAATTTTGTTTTTAGTTTTTAGTACGTAGGTGTCAAGAAATATGTTATATGAAATGTGTTCACTTTCTTTTTATTTGATTTTAAGAATATAAAGTCTATTCGTCAGTGGATGGTCAACTTATTATGTACTTTTTTTGATTAAAACTTGTTATGTACAATTCCACCGTACAAATATGATACTAGTAAATAAACTTTATATGGTGATAAAAGTTTATACCTTTTATAGCTTTTAGAACTTTTTTAAAAAAATCTTGAGTTTGATAATTGTTTTATAAAGATAATTCTTCTAACACGATAGTTAGAAAAGAATGACACAGATATCTCCATGCAAAACGCTTTTGCCTTTAAAAAGATAAAAAGTATTACAGTAAAGAAAAAGTATTACATTCAGTTATGCTATGATGTATAAGCATACTTGTTGTGCTGCTGCGTTTAGTAATATGCTACGTAATGCTATATGTTGTAATAAGCAGGTGTTCAAGCATTATCATAGTTTTAGTCATCAAAGTAAGTAGTGTTAGTACTTAAGATCACTAATTCAATTTTATTTACGATGCGTGATTTACGATTAAATGTCCAGATTTTCGATCATTGATTATATTTTTGATCAAAAATATTGCAGATCCCTTTATTGCCTGATAACTTTCTTTAAACTATAACAATTAATAAAGAAAATTTTCGGTAAAGAACTCACTTTCAGTCATTTTATTATGAAAAGACCAAGTCGTAAAATGACTGAAAGTGGGTCTTTTACCAAAAAAATTACTATAAAAAGAACAAGTCGGCTTTTGAAACAATAGAGAGAAAAAAAAACAAAAACAATAGAAGAAAACTATTTACTTTTTAAGTTCAGGCATTTAAATCAAACGAGAAAATTTAAGAATAGTTGAAATCGTTGTGGACGTTAAGACTTAAATATCCAATACCTAACTAATGACCAAATATTGAATCTGACTCGAGTTATCAAATTTGAAAATTCTCGACAACTGACAGACAACAAATCAAATATATTACACAATTAGAAGTTGAAAGTTGACGTGGTATCAAATAATTCACATAGTCAAAATATTTCCAAAAGCAGAAGAGCCGTATGTTGCATGTCGAATAGAATTTACGCAACTTGTTCATGAGGCTTAATTAACGCGCTGAACTGTTTATACATTAAAACACCTTTACGAATTATTTTTATTGTAAGTATAAATGTTAACTAGATGAAATATGGTGTGAATCGATAGCAAATTTAGAAATTTTATAAGGAACTTTTACATAAACTACTGAAAATTTTAATTAACCAAAGATATCTCAAACTTATGAAATAAACAAATATAATCTATTAAGTTGAGGCGTAATCTCCAGATAGACACTATTTTCGAGTATTCAAATGAAACTTTAATTTCATATATATTCGTGTACTACATATGTTTGATGTAGTGGACTTCAAATCCGGATTGTTAAGTTTATAAGAATCTGTAATCTAGAAAATAATAACATGGTAAAAGTACAATATCCATTTACTTAAATCGGACGTTTATTAAATTATATATATCTTAGCCTAGAAGAATACCTAGCTAAATTGTAATTTATAGACAACATAGGCATAGCCTCAACAAGAAAATATTTATTTTCTAATGCAAAATTCAAAGCTAAAAACTTTTATCGCGTCTCCAAAGATAAAGAAAACACGGTTACATAATTTAACAACTGATTGTCTACTGCTATATATGTAATAAATTATTATATACTGTACATATAGTAAAGAGTTATTTAAAATTTGTATATATTTTGGCACTAAAGTCCTGTGGTGGTTGACTGGATAGTACGTATACTGAGGCGGCTTGATGGACCTGGAGCATTGGTGTTGTTGTTGCATAGCGACATATGGGAGGATGTAAATTCCGTTTGTTCA
The DNA here is from genome assembly GCA_905132885.1 of Moricandia moricandioides. Taxonomy (NCBI): domain Eukaryota; kingdom Viridiplantae; phylum Streptophyta; class Magnoliopsida; order Brassicales; family Brassicaceae; genus Moricandia; species Moricandia moricandioides. The sequence goes on from CAJHQQ010002969.1 coordinate 42,280, forward strand.
ACCGATTTATAACTCTTAAAATATCACTTGTACAACGTCTGACATGGAACTATTGCAGTAGTTTAACGACGGATGAACATGAAATTAAAATTCGAATATTACAGTATATCTAAATTAAGGATAAAGTTTTTAAGGCATTACGTTTTGTGGCGGAAGTACAATGGTTTTATTGTAAATATGGTACAAAATAGATAATTAGTGATATTCCGTTAATAAAATTTGGTTTTTAAAAAATATCATTTTTGGTAAAGCAGTAAAATGCAACATTATCATCCGTCCATACATTTTCAAGTATCAATTTTATCCTAATATCTTTTCAATTTTTTTTTATCCAAATAATATAAATAATGCGTATTTTGACCTATTAAAGCCATAATATTTTTTTAAACGTATAGAGTAAATAACTAAGTATAAACCCACACATACATGCATATATTAGATATGGACGCGTATTAAAGTATCTGTTTATTTTCAGTACGACAAAGATTCCCACTCGGAATGTTTTGGTAATTTTATATTATACAATTTGGTCCATCTCTCTACCATAAAGCAAATGTGATCAGACAAGCTAGCATACAAAGAAGTTCCTCATTCAAAAAAGATTTCTCAGCCATCAAAATCCCCTCTCTCTTCACCAACAAGAATCTTTTTTCTTTCTTTTTTTCAAATCTATAGTCAGATTAAGAAAAAAAAAATATCAGGTTTTGTTTCTGCCGATCGGAGGAAGCTCAACTATGGATACGGCTCAATGGCCACAGGTATACACAGACATATACATATGTATTTGTTGATGTAGATTAAATCAATTGATTCATCTAGGCTCAGTACTTGATTTAATAGTTTAGTGTTTTTGGATCTTCTTCTTTTGATGTTTCTCTTCAAAACTTTTATATGTTTTTACTTTACCCTTTATTAATTTGCCTTTTGTTTTATGTTTTTGGTTAAAGCTTTTCTCAAATATCCCAATCATTTCAATCTTGATGAAATACCATTGATTTGTTCATAATTAAATCTAATATATGTTAATTATGTCTTTACATATATATATAAGTATATTGGTTTTTGAGCTAATAGTTGGAAGAGTTGCTTTTTGTGATTTTGATGAGCAGGAGATTGTAGTGAAGCCCTTGGAAGAAATAGTAACAAATACATGTCCAAAGCCGCAACCGTCCCAGACGCAGCAGCCACCAACGGTTGGGGCGGGGGGAGGAGCTGAGAGGAAGGCAAGGCCAGAAAAGGACCAAGCTATAAACTGTCCAAGATGCAACTCAATCAACACAAAGTTTTGTTACTACAACAATTACAGCTTGACGCAGCCAAGATTCTTCTGCAAAGGTTGTAGAAGGTATTGGACGGAAGGCGGTTCGCTTAGGAACATCCCTGTTGGTGGTGGCTCAAGAAAGAACAAGAGATCTCACTCTTCTTCAGTTTCTTCTTCTTCTTCTGATATTAATAAAAATCACTCGGATTCTACACAACCAGCTACAAAAAAGCATCACTCTGATCACCACCACCTGATGAGCATGTCTCAACAAGGGTTGGCTGGTCAAAACCCTAAATTCTTTGAGACGACGACTCAACAAGATCTCAACTTAGGTTTTCCACCACATGGGTTGATCAGGACCAATTTCACTGACCTCATTCACAACATTGGGAACAACAACAACAAGAGCACTAACAATCCATTGTTCAGTTCTTCATGTTCTGCCACGTCAGCTATGGCAGCTTCTTCTCTGGATCTCATAAGAAACAATAATAGTAATAATGGGAGTTCTTCATTCATGGGGTTTCCAGTTCATAACCAAGATCCAGCATCTGGAGGGTTTTCAATGCAAGATCATTACAAGCCTTGCAACTCAAACACCACACTGCTAGGGTTTTCATTGGATCATCATCATAATAATGGATTCCACGGAGGATATCAAGAAGGAGGAGAAGAAGCTGGTGATGATGTGAATGGAAGGCACTTGTTTCCTTTTGAGGATTTGAAACTGCCAGTTTCTTCTTCATCAGCAACAATTAATGTCGACATTAATGATAATCAGAAGCGAGCGAGTGGTGGTGATGCATCTGCTAATTCTGGTGGGTATTGGACTGGGATGTTGAGTGGAGGATCGTGGTGCTAACTTTTCTCAGTTTGATGATGAAGATAGTACTATATATCATTAATTAATGGTTAATTATCGTTATTTATTTAATTAATCAATATGTTCTTAATTTCAGTTTAAATGTTCTTATTGGTTTGGAACTAGTTTGGATTTAAGGATATTATTGAGGGTGCATGCATATCGAATGACTTTAATTTGTTTTGAGTTTTGTTATGGATCGTTAACACAGGTTATAAATGATACATTGGTTGGTCTTTTGATGTTCCTTCTCTTGTTGATTTTATTTCATGTCTTTGTCTACTAATACTTCCAGACGTTATAACAAATGAATGCGATTTTTTTTTTTGTTGCATATATAGTGTAACCTATTATCTGCAGCAGCATTGTATGTTTTGATTGTTTTGGTCACGCAACGAATGGATGTTATTAATTAAATTAAAGAACAGGTATAATAAATTAAAAATTAAATTAATTAAAAGAGACAGGTAAGCTCTGATGAGTTTCACATGATCCTCACTAAAACGCTTTATCTATTATTTATTGCCATAGACTGGTTAAAGCCCTACCATCCCAATTAATTAATTAAACCATATTCCATCTAATTTTCATCTAAACTTAATTATTAAGTTCGTTCCTGACCACAAAATAATTGATTGATCGTTTACAATAATTAGACAAGCTACCTGATTAGCTTGATGCATTTTGATTATGTCTATGCCCCATCAGTGAGTTTGGAAAATGCTGTTTTTTCATGGACTTGTTCTTTATTGCTTTGGTTAGGAAAACAATTTGAAATGAAATAAACTAGGAAGCAATTACTTTTATTTTTAATAGTATTTGAAAATGAAGAGAGGGAAGAATAATATGAGAGACAAGTCTGAGGATTAAAGAAGGTGAGGCGGACCCACAGAAACATTCTCCTTGAAATCTGTGTGTTTGAAATTATTCATCCCACTATGGTTTCAGCTTCGTCAATCTAGATCTTGACGCTTGCTCTTTGATTTGTTTTCTTCCTTCTACACAACTCACGTACAAATATTATTAAACGTATTACTAAAATTTAGTTTTAAACTAATAATTCGAAGATTAAATTCAACCAGGGAAAATGAAATATGTTTGTATATTTCAGCTATTTGTTTTTCATGGCTACTTAGTTTTTTTTTGAGTTTCTACATGTCTTAATTCTTATTAACATCCCATAAATTAAAAATGAAATAATTCAAAATATCAAAATTTTATGTTGATTCTCTTTAATTTTCTTTAATTTGATGATTTGATTAAAAATTCATTAATATTTTTATATTAAGAAGATTGACTTTAGAATTTTGAAAAATGCAAATTTAAGAGAAAATATTTACTATGAATAGTTTTATATATTTCATTTTTGACGATACTCTTTATTTGATATTATAATTATCGACTATAAATTATTTGTAATAATTTTCATTGTTTAAAAGATATAGTTATTACCACTAAAAGCACATGAAAAATGATTGTTGAAATATACTCATACCTATCAAAATATGAAGCATATTAGCTGCAAATAACTATAAAGTATAAGACATTATAAACTTTTATTTCGAAGGTATTGATATCTTCACAGATTGTTTTTTTTTAATTAAACCAGTGATAACCTCATATCATTATCTAATCAAAGCAAGCTATACAATAGCGACTTAGTAATCCAAAAACTCTTAACGAGGTTTTTGTGACACTGGTTTTACCTGTAAAATATTACAATAAAAGCAAAATGCTAATATTTATATATCTGGATGTATCATTTATTCATTTTACTACTCGTCCGTGAGTTTGTAAAAAATTCTGATGCAACTTATATACAAAATGGGATAAAATTGTCTTGTAAGTAACTTCTTTATTTTGGTGTGAATAAAACCTTTGATACAACTTTTGAGTTAACAAATAAACCAATGAGATTATGGCGTCGAACAGCATACATGACATCGAGAGGTTTTATCAACAAAAAACATAGACATCGAGGTCAAAGGACTTAGGTGGTGTGTTATGGTGGCCACTATATAAGGAAAGAGAAATAAGAATCCGACCAACGTTATATAATTTTGTCTGGAAATGACAGTGACTCGACCTGAAGAACATACTTCTACACTAAGCTTTTAAATTCGGTATGTTTGTGGTCTAGTATGGATGTGATCTTATGGATAAGTTCTAGTGGAGAATGGAACATATACAATTTTTAATTAAATAATGTTAAGTTTTCTCTCGTATAGCTCAACAACTTCGAATACAAATTTACGTCCTTCAATTAAAAGTCTTCTCCACTGACTTTTCTGAGAGGTTTAGTGAAACTAAACTTTGGGTGAAATTTTAGTATTTGAGAAATTAAGAATTTTTTTTATATTAGTAGATTGATGAATTGGTATCAAAGATTTTTGTATAAATTACAGTGACTATCATTGATTGTCATGAATTTCATATATATTTTTTATCCAAAAGTTTTCTGCTAGAATGATTTAATACACTTAATATTGGACATATCCGCGAATTAAATGTAGTGTGCAAAACTTGTAACGATACATTTTTAATCTAGAACTACAATCAAGAAAGTGATATCCTTCTTCCTTGTTTATGCAGATAAGACATGGCGCCACGAAAAATAAATACATCCTTTCATTACTCTATACATATATATTTGAAGTGGTATGTATTAGTTTGCCAAAAACATCATGGTGTATGTATTTTATTTTCATATATTCTATTTGACATAAAAGTTGTGAGTTTTGAAAGGTTATCTTCAGAGCCGTGATTTGAAACATTGGCTTAAGGCATTTTTTTTGCTGAATTCCATATAGGACATAGTACATAACTGTTGTTTAGTACTCCCTCCGTTTTTTTATATTTGACGTTCTAGCATTATGCGCACAGATTAAGAAACATTTAATTTTTTTATCATTTTCTAAACAAAAACATCATTAATTATTTACCTAACCACAATTTAACCAACAATAAAATAGAAGATATAATATCATTGGTCATCTAACATTAATTAGTAATAAATTTTACATAGAAAACTGAAAACGTCAAATAATTTGGAACAAAAAATTTCCTTCAAAACGTCAATTATTAAAAAACGGAAGGAGTATGACTTACTGATAAAAATACTTAATTGAAAAATTAAACATAGATTACTATAAGAAAAACTGCTAAAAATATAATAAGTTAAGTACCATTTTTCAAAAATACCCTTAATCAAAAATATATTAACATTTGAGTTTACACTTTAGTGATTATTGTTTAGGGTTTAGTGTTAAAGAGATGAAGTCGAGTTTCTAAATATTTAGAAAAATTAGTTTAGTCTATTTTCATCACAAAATTAGGTAGTTTTGAAAATAATCATTCGTTAATGGTAAATTTGTAAAATAATATCAAACTTGTGTTAGAAATTTTTGTTTACTGTAAATACATTTTAGAAACCTTTTGCCATAATCGCAATCTAACTTTTAAACTTAATTAATTACACTTTTGTATACGTTTAAAAATCTTTAATTTTTAAAATGTGTATTTTATTGTTTTTATAGAAAACATAGTGTTCTTGAATCCTAAGCCATTATTAATATTAGTGAAATTATTTCCTCTTAATAATTTGTTATATATTCTAAACTTGTAAAATATGCTTTGTTATAGAAATTAATTATTTATATTAAATATCTGTTTGAATGTTACAATTTTATTTAAAAGTAGATATATTTTCTGAATCGGATATAAAATAATAAAATTTGGTAAATACTGATATTAAACTTTGTTTCATAAAAAAACTTATTTGTTATTTAGCTGTAAATAATTAAGTACAAACTATTAATCTATTTGGATTGTGGCATCAAAAACCTTTGCACGGCTCTGGTTATGTTCTTAGTTATAATCACTCATAATAACGAAATAGGAATTACAAACTTCAAAGCATAACCAAAACGAAAATATAAACAAAATTAAGACCATTAGCAATTAGTAGTATCTTGAGAGAGTTATTTTTAATTATAAATAAAATAAATGAAAATGAAAAAAGAGCAGAAGATCGTTTTCATTTGAAATCATTTATTAAAAGTTTAAAAGATTCAATTAACACATATAAATTTTAAATTTAATACTTTAAAAAAAAATTTGACCAAAAAAAAAATACTTTAAAAAGAAAATCAAAAGAATTTCTATTGAGAATGATGCCCTTAAAACACAAAAATAATCAAATTAAGAAGTACAAGCGAAGGTTATAGTCCTTTTCATGTCCGTCGACTTCAACTAGGACATTCAAACTGTCAATAGTTTCAACTTTTTATCTTATCTGTGAATTGTTCTTAAATCACCAAAGTTAGTAATTGGGTTGTAAGTAGATTTACAAAATATCACCACTCTCCGTAAAAGCCCAAGTTCATCATCAGTTATTGGGTGGCCCTTTGAAGATCAAACGGCGTTATGACTCCAGGGCTGTGAGCAAGGGGGAATTTCTACAATTTTAGTTGCTGGTTGACCCGAAGGTATAACAAGTTGGTACTTTACGCCAACTTTATTATCGGAAGATGCTATTCAGAGCCGTGTGAAGAGTTTTTGCTGCCCTAAGCAAAATAAAAAAACTAGCTAAATATTTAAATATTTTATAGTAAATAAACGACAAAATGAAAAGAACATTAATAAACAGTTTGTTAAAAGATAAACTGCTTAGAATATACAACAAAAATATACAAAAAGTATATAAACATATGATACATAATGTGGTATTTTATATTAAAATTTATGTAGTATAAAATTTTAAGAAATTAACGAAGAGAAATACTCTAGGATAACCCTAAAAATATTTTTGTCACAAAAATAAATTTTATTAAAAGGTGTAAATATACATTTATACCATTGGTTTAAGTAATATATACATAGGATTTAGAGTTATGGGTTGAGGTTTTAGAGGTGAAGTTTAAAATTAAAAATAAAATAAAAATAAAAATGAATTCTTTTAAAATAAAAAGGTCTACTCGATCATTTTTTTCTTAAAGATTATTTTGCTAACAAAAAATTTAAAATGATTGTTTGAGATATTTGTCCATTAACAAATGGAATAAAAAATAAATATCAAACAAATATAAACAAGTATCTGAGTATATATAGAGAAAGAAATACTGATTTTATAAAAAGAAACATTGACTTACATGTACATCATATGAAAAGTATATGCAAACATGCTTCTAATTTTTATTTGAAATCAAACTGATGCCCTCACCTGTTACAAAAGTTTTTTTGATGCCCTAAGCTATTATTTCATTTTTGGTCAAGTACGGCTCTGATGCTATTGTTTTGAAAAGATTAAGTTTGTCCATTGTGTAACTATTTAAAATGTTACAAAAAAAAAGGCGTAACTATTTAAAAATGAGATAAAGACTAAAATAAACTTTAAAAAGTTTTTGTCCTTAAAATAACATTCAATGAATAAAATGACCAAAATAAACGTTATAAAATGGTGTAAATATATATTATTACCATTAGATTAATTAATCTAAACTTAGGGTTTAGAGTTATGGGGTTGGGTTTTGGAGGTGAAGTTTATAATTAAATAAAATTTTAAAAATATTAAAATTTTCAAAATAAAAATGTTTATTTTGGTCATTTTTTTCTTGAGTGCTATTTTTGTGACAAAAACTTCAAAAATGTCTATTTGAGAAATTTGTCCATTTAAAAATAGTGTTGTTTGTTTGACAGATGCAGTTTCATGCGGCTGCGGCTATTTTTATCATAAATCTTGTTCGTTTGATTGACGCGGTTAGTTGCGTCCAGATTCTGCATTTGAACACTGCGTATGGCCTTTATAAAATATGAATGCCAGATAAATCAATGGTTAAGTTGAGATCGCCGTAGACGCAGCCGCAAAAAGTTGCGTCTGCCAAACGAACAACACTAATGTATTATGTAAATGGTCTCAAAAAGCATGCCGGGCCACACCAAGTTTGTGAAGGGTGTTGGTAGAGTGAACCTTTTGAGAAAAAAAAACTTTAAATTTTTTTTTGGAGAGCTTAGAATCTGATGTGTTAAATATCAATTGTAGTTTCATGGCAATCATATTGATTTTCAGATAACTATCATCGATGGCTGATGATGTTTCATAAAAAATAGAAACCTGAAAATAGAAAACCCGATATCAGATTTCGTAACCCTAAGTAAAGTCTTAAAACTTAAACAGAAAAGAAAAGGTTGATTTAAATAAAAAAACGGAAAAACAAAGAATGAATTAGTGTAAGCGAATTTGTTTTATATTATGGTTTAAATATAGTCATCTCTTATAAACAAATAACATAATTTTTTAAAGGTGGGAGTACTTTTTGGTGACTACCATTTTTTTTACTATAAAATTTTCATGTGCTACGTTTTGGAATACTGACATGGCAGCATCTGAGAAAACCTAAATAACCCATGTCATTAACAAAATAGTACTGATTTAAATATATATATATATATATATAAGAAAATTAAAACACATAAAGCATTACATTTCTAAAATTTAGCTATGTTATAACACACAAATCATGTTTTTGAAGCTATATCTTAAATTTAAGCCTTGGAAGTATATTATGATAGATCTAGAGTAGAGTGCATCATAGAAAAGGAGTTAAGGCCATATTTAATCCGGGTCTCTTAAGATGGGGTTCTTAATTTTTTTGTTTTTTTTTTTTTTTTTTTTAATATTTTTCCGGATAAGAGACGTCTCTTATGTCTCCTATTTAAGAGACGGTTCTTAAGTTTTCTTAGTTAAAATTAAGATATGGTCTCTTAAAAAATAAGAACCCCTTGTTAAGAGACCTGCATTAATCCTGTCCTCATACCAAAGAAACTAATTTTTCTGTTTTCAGACAAAGCAGGACCGTCTTTATTTATAGAAATAAACAGAACCCGGGACTCTATTTTCAAGTTTCTTTGAAAAGAGAGAAAAAAAAACTATGTTTTTTGGTGTATTTAATTGGGTTATTGATAGTTTTTGGTGAGTCTCTTTCTCTCATCCTCTCTAAATATATAAGTAACTGTCAGTATTTTGAATAATGATAAAAGCAAAAAATGACGTAGGTGGGGAACTTTAAATAACCCTTCCAAACTCGAATTTATTCTTTTATTTTATTTTTTTGTAAAATGGTGTAAGACTTTTTTTTTGAGAAAAGGTGTAAGACTATTATTTTTCTATTTTTTTCTGTCACCGCCAAGTCATCAGTTGTTCCTCCCCCTTTTTAACCAGTATTCGGCTCTTTTTGTTTTTTTTACCCACTTCATTACTTTCGGATACTTTTCTCTATAACATGAGTTATATCTTTCAATTATATAAATTATGTATGAAATATGAAGCTCTTAATATTTTAATAACAGAAATTTATACCATTGAAAATTGTTTTGATGATCGTAAAAATGTCAGGTTTTAATTCTTTGATAAATGCCAAAAAAGGAAGTATTATATACTTATGATTATATGATGAAAATCATATACTAGTTTTATAGTAATTAGACAAGTGTAACAAAGTATAAATATATATTTTGTCAACAAGATTTAACCGATTTATGTACTTTCAAGGTCACCTGAGATTAAATAAATTGGTGGATAAGTCTGTATATCCACGTTATGTGACACTTATGTCTATATATCCACTTATTTATTCACGTGACTTCCTCCTGAGACAATTACACTCTTTTTATATGTGTGCTAGATTTTTTTATTTTCTAGTATTTATTTTGAAAGTGTTATTAGGTGTTTCTGAGCTGTTTTTATACACAGAGATTGTTCACGTCAAAGAGACTCATTAATACACGCTCTGAATCCCGAAAATGACAAGCACTAAATCCAAAATATCCAATAAAATCGGCTAAAACTGATCCCCAAAGGCATCGTATTCTTTTGGAAATAAATTTCAAGTGTGAAAAAACGGACAAGTATGTATATGCAATACAATACGAGTGTCGAGCTTCGGTTTAGGTACTAGGTATGAGATTCATAATATATAATACGAGTTTTTATTTGACCCAAAAAAAACATATAGTTTATTAAAAAAACATATTACGAGTCTGTGCATGTAAGCTTTTAAGGTTATGTTTATTATATAATATAGTATACTTAAAAATTCTAGTGTGTCGTGGAAAAGCATGTTGAACAACACACAATTTAGGATTCATGTTTGTATCACGACATGTTAGAAATATAGAGTCAGTAACTTTGAACTCCATGCATATCTTTAATTAAAATATAAACAAATAAGACATCCATACATATACCTGTTTTATATGATTTAAAAACAAATTACAAGACGTCTATCAAAAAGATATTTCTAGTACAAAGTCCTCTGAGCGACTACTTATTATAATTATTATCATGAATTCAGTAATCATTCTACAAATTTAGTAGGGGAGTAGGAAGATAACTAATAGTACTATGTTAATGTATAATTTTTTTGCTTTAATACAAAAATGTTTCGACTGTTCACAACAATTTGAAATCTGTACAACCTATTACGTACTTCAATTCAAGTCATCCACTTCAAATATATAGTTATTTTTTTCTTAAAACCCAAATTTCAGTATCATCTTTGACAACTGTAAATCAGGACGCAGAACATGAGTAGTTACTGCCACATATACATACTACATTTAGACATAATAAATTTTAATATAATTTTGTTCTCCCTCCGTTTTTTTTATTTGACGTTCTAAGATTATACACGTAGATTAAGAAACACGTAATTTTTTATCATTTTTTAAACAAAAACATTATTAGTTGTTTACTTAACCACAATGCAACCAATAATAAAATAGAAACTATTATATCATTGGTCATCTAAAATTAATTACAAATAAATTTTACATAGAAAATTGAAAACGTCAAATAATTTAGAATAAAAAATTTCTCCTAAAACGGAGAGAGTAATTGACAATGGTGAAAATTAATGTGACATCAAAATTTACTTCTGAAAATGTATTCTAGACATTAATCCGAACCTATAAAAATTAACTTGTGTTCCTTTATATTGCATTATAAGTATAACTTTAATGCGGGCCTATAGAAAACTGGAGGGGAAGATATCCATATTATAAGAATCAAAGACAAAGTTCCCATGAACTGATATTTTGATTTTTTTCTGTTTCCATAGCTGTGTTCCTTTTTTGTGATCACCGTCATATATA